>WSXT02174558.1:0-38503 GCA_011762715.2 Neuroterus valhalla | reverse complement strand
GCTGGTGCCATTCTTTGAGTGACAGTTGCTCCCAGGTGGGCCTTGCGGTGGTTGTTCAACCAAATTTTAATTTATATATATATATATATATATATAATCTAGAATGTTACAATAAGTTATTTGTAATAATCAACTTTCCTCAAACATTGAGTAGTGATAAACAAGATATTCTTTATTTGCAGAAGCACTGTTTCTTTTGCGCGACGTGTTATGAACTTGAGTGATGATAAATGATTTCGTAACAGTTAGGAGACGGGACTGAGAATTTTCCATACAATTACGCCGGCATTGTATCTGACAAGGATTTTTATATTTGCTCATTATGTTCCCCCATGAAGTTCAAAATTATTCGAAAATTGAGATGACTAGCCGTAACGCTCTCATTTTGGAATATTTAAACGGAATTTTAATTCTATAAAAATGAGGAGGTTTCGATTATATATATAGAGAAATTATTTCTATGACAGGAACCATATTAATATGCATATTTTGTTAAATTATGAGTGCCAGTGTGCACTTGAAGACATGATGAAGGTCTATGATATAGAAGAAATTTTCAATCTATTAAAATATTTGTATTGGTTATTTTCTCTTACTTTGACCGAGAATATAGGTTGTTATTTCACATAAAAACATGTTTTGAATCATGGAAATTTTTATTATATGAGATGATTTTCGTGTTGTGCAGAATTATTTTCCTCGATAATTCAAATACTTTTCTCAACAGGACGACTAACGCAAATGTACAGAGATTTTCTGTTCCCCTCACATCTGGAACATTTTGTTGCATCAAGTCAAAATTTTCTTTTCAAACCAATTGTACTTATATCTGTTTCTATAAATAAGAATATTAGAAATTGAATTCCAGAAAAAAAGTTTGTTCTAGAGTTTTTCAATGGCTCTTGTTGTCTTATATTATTTGGGTCTAACCAGAAGTGTAACACTTCTGGAGGTCAACGGCTGGATGGCCTAGCTAGCTCTAACCATACCCATCAAAAATTTTGAATTGTTAGTAAATAAATATTAAATGAATGAATGAACAAGGAAATAAATAGTGCATACACGGAACAATCGTTCAGGGGAACTTTTACCATATTATATGGATGTAGCAGGACAAACGATGGATGAGGAAAGTCTCACGCAAATTCATTTATTCATATTATAAAACAACCATATGTTTAGGCAACTTTTCTTCTCAGATATTATCAACTAGCCTTATTCTCGCATGATAAACAACCTCCAAATGTTAGATGCGTCATATTGTTTTTGTTGCTCGTCCTTTCCCATCCGTATCACTTAGTAATAGTGAACACTCAATTGAAGAAGTCTTGAAACATGATGTCATACACACAGAAAGTCATTTGGGAACAATTTTCTATCTCTTTTGAGAAAGTATTGTTCCCAAGTATTTTTAGACGGTGAAAATGCAAAACGTGGGACGAGCAAACACCAAAGTATGGTGCTTATTAGCCTCATAGACTACGAGAACCGAGTGCCCATACAGATAGGACGTAAACACACCCAGCACGGATGGAACGTGTGCATCCCATGCCGTGGTACGAAGAGTACCTACGGGTTCATGGTACGTTAGAGTCCCGAATGATTTTCTGTGCATGTACCAGACATTTCAGACATTCTCAATTCTCCTGATAGACGCGTTCCCTATATGCTCAGTGACGTAATATATTCTTCAGAGATGACACCCTCCTATCTCTAGAAGCGTGTCATCATACGTGGATGCTCACATTAAAGTAGAAAAGTTGCGATCAGAAGTTTTCCTTTTGAATTCAAGTTTTTGATCAAGCTGGGTTGTTTTTTTCAAGATTAAAATGAAATTTTTAAGTGACCTATTGCGTAGTCGAGGCGAGGACTTGATGGTGAACACATGTCCATATCGCTCTCCTCAATACGCGCTTACAAATAAAAGTTATTTTTTCAGCAGTTCGCGGGACCGAGAAAATGCATTGTTCTTGGTATGAAGGGAGGAGTAAGGGATAACGGGTAAAGAAAACACTTTTTTGACTCTCAAACATTGAAAATTCGCGTTCTTAGTCCATGTTGAGACTGTAAAAATGGCACTTTTCAAAGCAGTACTACTGCGCAGGCGCAGCCATTTTTTCGGCTATCAGCTACCTGAAAATGAGCTTACGTGATTCAAGATGGTGGCGCGGTAGCAAACGTAGCAAACAAGTGCCGTGTTCACAGTTATATGTGCGGCACGGCCTCAAAACAGTCGACAAACTTCACGCTCATCAAAATCGACTGTTTTGAGGCCTAGCCACACAATGCACAATTTTTACGAAGTTTTTTTGAAGATCTGGGTGAAGTTGATGTATTTAAATAATTTGGATGCTGAAAAGCATCATAAGAACAACATTTAGAAATTTGTTGCAGGAAAACATTAAGAGATAACCTAGAGTCGGAGCTTTTTCGAAGATGCCTGTTTCAAGAAGATGATTTGCGGTCGTTTGAAGTCAAAATAGCGATTGAGGACGGAAAATTCCGCCATTTTGTAGGTGTGAAACAACCTTGATGTTGAAAAATGAAGTAGAAATAACCGTCTGGGTCGGGAAAAACCCATATTTTTCCAAAATAACTTGAATATTTTGATTTCGGATAATTCCACGCTCAACTACAGTGGTAACCGCAAATCATCTTTTTCAAACAGGCGTCTTCGGAAAAGCTTCGTCTCTAGCTCATTTCTCAATATTTTTCTACAAAAAAATTTCCAAACGTTGTTTTTATGATGCTTTATATTATCCAAATGATTGAAATACATTAACTCTAACCAGATCTTTAAAAATAATTCTTGAAAAAAGTGTTTTTTTTCACTCGTTATCCTCCCCCCATCCCCCCTAAGTGCCTGTGTACTTTATGTCTACAACCCTCCTGTTTTAATTCAATAACGTCTGACAATATAACTTTATTGTATATAATACACAAATAGTTAATAACCATTCTCAATTTCCTACTGTAAAACTGATGTCAAAAATCGATGGTCCAAAAATACTTTGGAGAATTCGATTGGCAGCAATTACATATGATGGCATGCTTGTTTCGAAGGTGTCGGAGATTTCAGATACCTCATTCTCCTCCCCTAGCCCCGAGCTCTTGATAACCGCTTTTCCTACAAGCTGAAAAGTGTAAGTCAAGCCTCAAGGATAATCTCGCCTAGGAGAACGTTTCCTAATCCAAATACTGGGAGAGAGAAGAGAGATAGGAAGATAGAGATAGAGATCGGAAGACAAATTGTGAGATTTCGAAAAAGAAGGCGTAAATAAAGATTTACAATTGTTTTTTTGAATTCCTTTCAAAAGTATGCATTTCTGTGTATTTTCGTATGATAATAATATTGATGAAGTCAAGTATATATGCTGGTATCATGTTTGATACTGTTTGTGAAAATTCGTCGTAAATTAGGCTGCTCTATTTATCTTTGGTTTTTCTTTACACTTTTTGTAAGTATAATATCTTCATCACTATTATTTAATATCGAAATCGTCCATACCAATCAGTACGAAAAAATCATTGATTTTAACCAGGAGTTCCTGAAACACATTTCTCCTTCCCTCGACATCGAATTGTGTAGAAAAAAACCAGCGCCTGACTTCTGCCATCATTTTGAAAACATAAAAGGATAATCATATCCTAGAATATTAACGGTTAGCAGCTCATTTTCACCTGCACGATTCTCAGGTATCTTCCGTTTTTTACTATTTTATAAAAAAATTGTAATTCATGATTTCTAAATCTTAGATAGCAATGCTGATTAGGCCTGATAAGATTCTGAATTTCCAAAAGGATCATTAAGCTTTCTCGATTTTACAAAGATTGCAAAGGTTTCAGAATATTGTGTATCATTCAACAGAGTTTCAAAAAGATTTCACAAAATTTTTTATAATCCAAACGATTTTATGGTATTTCCGAAATTTCGAAAAATTCCAAATATTTCAAAATTCGACCAGGATTGCAGAGATGTCGAAGGTTATCAAAGATTTCAAAACAAAAAGATTTCAATGATTTTTTGAGGCCACGAGATTGTATTGAAACCCTCGTAACAGATAATGAGGTCGAAATTATTTTCCATTTTTGTAAAACATCAGTAAAAACGAATTTTCCTCGACAGATAACATTCTTTATATGAGTGAGCCATGACCTCCTAAATTTTTTTTCTAAATTTGTACACATGAACAGTATGCCTCGAAAACATAATTGGAAAAATGTTTACGAGTAGCAAATGATACATCAAATTATCACATCCAAAATGCGATTTCACACATTCCGAAAAACGCAATTCATGCTCGATAAAAGACATCTTCCTATTCCCAGTAGCGTTTTACCGTATGTGAGTGCTCACATTGTTGTACAATTATTTGTTCTCAATGGAAATTGGGAAGGAAGGACGGCTTTATGAAAAAAGAGTAGCTTGATGGTGAGATGGTAGATAAATATACAAAATGTTTTTTCTTGAGCCAAGTAGATGCGTTTACTCTTATTTGCAATATGATAAGGTCCTCTTTTTATACCAGTAACTCTTATCTGCAAATCCCGCTCCTACGTTGATGATAAAATTCGTCAGGAATCAGGTTTTTCTCCTCAGAGAAAATAAATTGTTGCGTCAAACATTTTTACAAGGTTGACCCCGTATGGAAGGCATTTGATGCAGAAACGGAAAAAATAATGATGAAATAATTCGGGAATGATTATTAGAGGTACAATTGGAGCAAATATTGAGAATGGTTTCAAGTAATCAGTGATTACTTCCATAGCAATAATGCTCTTGCAAAAAAGAAGGAGAATTTCTGCACTTGTCGATTTCCTTTGTTCCTAGAATTTTGTATTAACTAAATAGACGAAGCAATCATGTTCTGATGTCTTAAGGGAACTGCAATTGTAGTATCACCAAAATGTTTATTTTAAATGTTTGTTCCGCTTGCTAATTCAGGACGTTTTGAAAGTAGAGAAATCAATTTTCCGAAGACTACCCCTTTGACAAGAAAACCACCCCCATAATAAGATATGCACTGTACCCATATTTGAGCATGTCGAGATTATGGGCTATTTTTGGGCTTTTTTGAGCACAAATAACAAAAAACACTCCTATCACTAACTAAAAACTAATACTTATTCAAAAATCGGATATTCAACCAAAAAATTAAAGTCAGAACTTTATAATTCTCTCGAATGCCCATTAAGCTAGAACCTGCACGAAAGCAAAACCCAATTTTTCCGGGAACCAGAATTTTGCATTGTTTTCGTGTTTTTTTTTTCCTTTTTCTGGGCGACATTTCCGGTTTTTTGGCTCGAGTACTTTTTCTGAACAATCGAATTTTTTCAGAGGGGCTAGCTTTTATGAAGCTATCATGTCCATTATATGGAAATTATTTGAAAAATTAGAAATAATGCCTGACAGAATTAGGACATCTCTTCGGCTCTTGCATGCACCAATGAGCAATTTTGAAGAACCACTCTCACGTACAAAACAATCACATCATTTTTGAAAATTATGGAGAATTCAGAATGAAGCGCAAAATAATTTCAGGCCTTTCCAGGTTCTTTAATGCACCATCAAACAATTTCCAAGCAGCCACACCTATATACAAAGAACCAACTACTCTTTGAGAATTAATAACATTTCAAATAAAGTCCGGAACAATTTTGGGTTTCAACCCTCAACGCTGAATATATTATAAGTATAAAGCAGGTAGGGATTTGTCGGAAGAATGATATTACGCTGTCCTTGAACGGCAAACCATTCTATTATTTTTGGGCTCCTCAAAAATACCATCTTTGTTCTTCGGGCTCCACTCCTCAACGCTGAAAAGCGTACATTTTTTATAAAGCAGATATGCGTTTGCCGGAAAATGATTATTTGCTAGATACTTGAACGCCAATCTATTCTATTATTCTTGGGCTCCTCAAAAATACCATATTTGATTTTCGGGCTCGAACCCTTTACGCTGGAAAGCACGAATTTTGCATTAAGAAGATATGCCTTTGCTGGAAAATAATTATTTGCCGGATCCTTGAACGTCAATCTATTCTGTTATTTTTGGGCTCCTCAAAAATATCATCTTTGGTTTTTGGGCTCAAACCCCTGGAGCGCCAATCTATTCTATCATTTTTGGGCTACTCAAAAATATCATCTTTGATTTGAGGGCTCCAACTCTTCACGCTGAAAAGCACCCATTTTGTATGAAGCAGATATGACTTCGCCGAAAAATAATTATTTGCTAGGTCCTTGAGCGCCAATCTATTCTAGCATTTTTGGGCTCGTCAAAAATATCATTTATTATTTTTGCGCTCCAACCATTTACACTAAAAAGCACCCATTTTGGATGAAGCAGATATGCCTTTGCCGAAAAATAATTATTTCCTAGATCCTTGAACGCCAATCTATTCTATCATTTTTGGACTCCTCAAAAATATCATCTTCGATTTTAGGGCTCCAACCCTTTACGCTGGAAAGCACCAATTTCGTACAAAGCTGATATGGCTTTTCCGAAAATAATATCAAGGTGGTCCTTGAACGCCAATTAATTCTTTTATTTTTGAGCTCCCCGAAAATACCAAATTTGATTTTCGAGCTCCAACCCTTAACGTTGAAAGATGTTCAAAAGGTCATTAGTTTATTAATGATATAATTCACTATAAAGATATTATGGTTCACGAACATTATCTTATTAAAACGATCGCTAGAATTACTGGCTGAATTTCCGGCTGCCAGCACCTTCACAAGCATGACGGCTTTTTGTGAAAAATAAAAGAGCCCGAAAATCGGCATCAGTGCCCATGAATAGACTATAAAGAGCCAGAAAATTTAGACAAAAAAAGAATATCGAATATCGGAATATCGGAGAATAATGAAGAAGAAAATTCCTCCAGCACTCGGTGATAATGGTCAGTGCGGTTCTCCAATCGACCTATTAAAACAAAATCATATTCTTATATCCCTGAAAAACCTTTCTTCTGAATAAATCGATCTGATTTTCTGTTCGAGGGAGGAGACTAAATTCCGTTGATGTCCTTCTAAGAACGATCTAAGAATTCCGCTAACCGAAGAGATTTGGTTCTGATATCCATAGAGAACGACCCTCGTAGTCATACTGGTATAAATTTACGAAAGGGGTGCTAGAAATGGTATATTATCTTCTGCTTTAAGATGCCAAAGAATTTCTCCAAGATTCATGTACCATGTTCCTAGGATTCTTTTATGAACTCCATGATCTAAAAGATCATGTTCTTGTGTCCCTTGGGAGAAGCAGCTTTGCAGTATGACCAAACTGAATAGGGATCATAGAAATAAGCATCTATTCTTACACCGAAAAATAGAAGAGTTTATGCAGTATTCTATAGGGAGAGGGGGGAGGTTATAGATTTTTTAATGGACCTATGAACGTTCTTTCTAACCTCAAAAAGTTCAGAGAATTTCTGCAGTAATCAATGAGCGTACGTCAAGGAGTTCTTCATTTATTTGATGACATTAGTGATCATATTTTGAAAATATTAAGAAAACACTTATGTGGTAACACTGATATTAATTTACTTTGCTTTGTGCTTCTACCTTTTGCTTATCAGTGTTTTTACGAAAGTTGAGTTATATGCATGTCAAAAAATGAACCTATGGGTTATCAAATTGATGAAAAATCCGGAGGACCAAGAACATTGTTGCTGTAGGAATTTCTGAACGTCCTTAGTATGGGATAAATATAAATTCCTAGCACCTTCTGGAGTGAATTCAGATCGTTGTCGATTTCCCATTATTTGCAGACTTTCGGTTTTATTGACTAAACGTCCGAGACTTTCTAGCACACAATCTTGCTCCTAAGTTCTTCCGGGTATTGAGTCAGATCGGAAACTTCACTCCTATTTTCCTTCTGAAGTCTAGAAGCATAAACTTGGTTTCCGAAAGCTTGCTATGTGCCTGCTAAATATTTCAATAAATCTCCTAACTTACGGTTGATGTTTGAGGCCCCTTACACTATACGGTAGGTTCTGGTGTCAGATCTCAACAGAAAAGCAATCTTATTTTTTCGTCAATGCTGAATGAGAGCCTTGACCTTTCTTGGTGGTAAGAACCCTTCAGGGTAAGCAGGATAAGCAGGAGCGAATAAAAAACCTGCTTGATGCACTAGGATCACATTTTTTTAATGAAAGATAATATTGAGAACTTTAATCCTGACATTGTATCCCGTGACAGAGAGAAAAAAACGATGTTCGTGAACAAATTCTATTCTCTATCCGAAAGCCTAATCAAGGTCGTGACAGCAAAAAAATAGATAATGTAGCAAGGCTTAAGGGAACCTTAGCGACTCATAAAACAGAACAAAAAATATATTACTGTGATCTAGTGTGTACACCTACTATGGACGAAGCGCAACGGTATAAGTGAGGGGGTTCCGAATCAAAGAGGAGATGACAAATAGAAGATGCGAAACAGTTTTTCTTCTGCCTTCCGAAAAAATATTCAATGTGATAAGGAAAAGACTGTATAACTGATAAGACTGATAACTGTATTTTTTCTTCCAGAATTCCTGTGTTATACAGTTTGTAGGATTCGTGAGGGATAAGGCTTTTTATACAGTGAAAATGAAGGCTACCATTCTCTTCTTGACACAAGCGGTTTTTCTCAACCTTTTTTGTAAGTAGAATATTACATCTAAAACATTGGTTTTTTATAGTATGCATGTATGTATGCACCTAAATTCACGTTATTTAGAACAGCTAACCAATAAATAATTTCCGTATTCTTCAGGCCAACCCCATGAGATTGTTCTCCTTGAGGAAAAACTTGCCCTGTATTTTTCCTTTCCCCGACACATACTTTTTTGAATCTTTCTCAAAATTTGAGGGAAAAAGAGTTGAAATTTCAAGCATGCACATGAGGTTGTTCCCTCCTCGGCAAAACTCAAATTTTTTCGTTTTTGATGAATTCATTTTGAGAACTCTTTCGAGGCTTGATGAATGAGGAATTGACTTGGGAAGTTTGAAGAATAATAATTCATGCTTCCTTTTATTACCTCTGGGTTTATATCCTTCCTTTATTGTTGTCCATGAATGACTACATTATGTTTATTTATTATAATAAAAGATTTTGAGAATTCATTTTATGAACTTCTATTGTACAGGGGAAATTTTCATAAAAGATGATTTCGCAATCTTCAAAAAATACGCACTCCATTTAGTTATTATGTTTAAAAAGCTCAAGATTATCCCGAACGTGAAAAACTTACAGAATTAGGCAGACCCAGAATGCTCAATATCTATTGGTGAATTGCTCTCAGCGGTCCAAATAGCTACCATCAAGATAGAAGTAGAACGAGAGCCTTTCATTGAGGATATCCTGGTTGAAGGTCTGGATAATGAAGATTTGATCGTGCCTAAGAGCAGAGGTTCTAGAGATAATAGAGCACAAGTACCAGGTCTACTAAAACCACATCCATGGTGCTCATCAAAGAACTCGTGAAAACTGTAGCATCTTGAGCGAAGGTCAGTGCGACCTTTGCTGCATTTCAGGAAATGAAATCTAATATAGGAGTTTTCTTTGCCGAAGATGTTCAACACGAAATCCAGATATAATATGGACTTTCGCAAAGTAGGAAGAACATGAGGGTATATGACCTAAGATACAGAAGTAAATAAGACTAGGAACCTGATGTATCATGTCACTCTAATCAATCACCTCAAAACATCAAGAAACTGACACATATATTATCAGATAAGATAATGCCTTCCGAGGCAGAGAACTAATGTGCGGACTGCTAGACCGCAAATTAGTAAGGGCATTGCAGTCCCACATCACTGAAGTGTCCTATGTGTTTTCAATTCGAATGGCGAGGAATCGTCTGATACAGCATCAGAATTGTCTACAAAAGATGAAGTTACAGGAATGATTCACTTAATGTAAGACTATAAAGTGTGCAAGCGTATTGAAATCTTAGAGGGTACGGAGTGCCAATTTCCCACGGGAGCCAAATTTTATGTTCTGATGAATATTCGAAAGATCCTCTCCAGGATCTACCTTCCAATGGCATATCTGCTCTTTCGTTACGCTTAATATCGTCGTGTTTGGGAACCCTAGATCGGGTTGACTATTTTTTATAAACCTAAAGAATTTTTCGAAAGCAGCTTTAGGAGAGTCCAGATGTGATCCCTTTCAACAGAAAGACTTAACAGCAGCCTAACTACAGAAGGATACATGATTGTGGTAATCAACATACTTGCGTTTAAAACACCTCCTCTAGACAGATGTCGATGGTCATGAGTTTGTCTTTATACAAGAAGAAGAAGAAGAAGGAGGACCAGACAAGTGTCGCTGTTTCAAATGAACTACTTTTCCTCTTCTCATTATGTCAATTTCTGCTTTTTAGGAAGATCACCTGAAAAATCTTCACGAGCAAGTAATCTTTTAGCATATTATCATTGTGCATAGAAAGGATCCTATGCCTTATCAATACAATCTGTCGCACGCTGTCAACACGGCATCTCATATTTCGAAGTTTTCTTTCCCCTTTTTAAGCATTCTTTTAATACCACATCATCAATTGTGCATTGTTTGGTGTAATTCTATTCTCGGTATTATTCAATGAGGCATAGGGCATAGTCGGCCCGTTTGCGGGTCGGGCGGCGTCAGTCTGCTTCTCAAGCTGAATTTTGCATCCATGTAGTGTACAATTTCCACCAATCATTGAAACGCTTCTCCTAGAATACCCTCGTGGCATCGGGCATCTCGCGGCATCCGGCAACTGGTTCGTCTCGTGCTGATCGGCGACCAATCAACTGATGTCCCATCCATGTCTCGCTCCGCTGGTGCACGTGTTCAGCGGACAGGGCACAAATACACGTGCTTCGATGTCACGAGACTCAGTGAGTCACGAGAGTCAGTTTTCTCCGGTCTTGCAAGGAGCAAGGGTGCACCTCTGGAAATTTTTGAAGTCATCGCTTTCCAACCCCGCCTGTACAGGGTCTGCCAGGCCTTATCGAGAAGACCCGTAGCCAACCGCTAGTGTTTCTAGATGTCGAAAAAATACCGTTCTATTTATTTCAAAGTCAATCATCCTGAACTTTTACCTTCTACTATCCTAACCCAACGAAGGTCCTCATCAAACACGTAACGAAGGTCCTCATCAAACACGTAACGAAGGTCCCCTATCAAACACGTAACGAAGCGCCCTTATCAAACATGTAACGGAGGTCTCTTTCAAACACGTAACGAAGGTCCTCTATCAAACATGTACCAAAGGTCCCCCATCAAACATGTAACGAAGATCCTCATTAAACATCTAACAAAGGGAGACAGCCGGCTTCTTTTACCTATTTGCAAAACATAACATATCGGTAGGTAGGAGTGAAACGGGGCACCGAACAACTGGTAGGTGCGCTGTTTCTCTCCTGTGCTTATTGCCACGCTTTGGATTTGTGCTTGTCTACGTAGATTAAACAACGGCGTAGGAGGACGGCGGAGCTGAATTCCGTGGATGGTGTCCCTGGACCTCTAGGCAACGCGTGCTTACCGCAGGACGCCCACGCGGAACTCAATAAAGTGGCCGACATCCCTGCCTTCTCGCTCTCTGCTGGGTTATCTGAGGACACCCACGTGGATAGCCATCCCGTGGCTGGGTCCCAGTGATTTTGGCATCCTTAGGAACAACCTGCAACTATAAGGGATCAGGTAGACCCCCTCTCCCAGGAGAGTGTGTCTCCTGTCCCTTTCCCCCACAACTGGTCCTTATCAGGACCGTGTCAGCTTTGTATTGGGGTACAGATCTTCAGGAAAACCACGCTAAGCGAGAGTGGTCCCCAAGTCCTCTTGTTTTGGATGAAATGAGGAAGTAACAAAATACTTTCCCGTTCTGCTGACTATGAATCTTTGCTTTATAATGTTACTTGTTGAATCTGGCATTTTTTATATCTCTTCCCGAAGAACTCTTACCGCTCTTGCTCCCAATTAGATTTAAACAATTAGGTGATGCAGCAGTATTGAACCCCATATGGATTTCAGTGCCACTGTCGATATTTTGCTCATTGCTCTGGTAATCACGTGACGAAAATTTTTTGACGGCTTCTCAGCTGATTCGGGCAACAAAAAATACTAGTTTTCGATACCCTGATCAGAGAAGCGTAAGTTTTTCTCGAATCGCGCCTTCGCAGGCTCATGAGGATTCCTTGGCATTTTCTACTGCCGCATGAACATTTTGTTTCCAGCTGTGGTAAGGCCCAAAAAAAACACCTGAATAATTCACCGCTTTGAAGAAGTCGAGCTTTTTGTCAGGAAAGTAAGGTAACCCGAAATCTGAGAGTTTCTGCGTCTTGTTGAAACAATAAATTCAGTTTCGATCGGGTCAACGGATAAACCACGGCCGTGACACCGCTCCTCAACAATGTTGAGAAAACATTGTATGAGTTCAACCAGGTTTTCCTCATGGTTCCCTGATACTACGACAGCAAGTTCATCTACATAATTATTCAGAAGACTTCACGAATCCCTGGAGACCTCAGCAACCTAACCATGCGTATCGCTATAGGGGAAATTTGAGTCTAGGTAAAATAATGGATCTAATTTGCACTTTTTGTTGAAAGGTCAAAGGTTTTTTTTATCATATACCACTCTGATGAACATTTGGTAGTGGGTGCTGGAAAGATAGAATGGAAAATAAGGAACATGACTATTAGTATAGAATTTAATCACTTCATTTTACTCAAAATATGAATAGGGAAAATAATGCGGATGGAACTTGGAGACATATTTTTTAAATCTTTTTTTATGCCAATTTCTTGTGATAAAAAATATGGAATTCTCTCTTTATTTTCAGACTCCAGTTCTCAATATTCAACTAATTTTAGACCTGCGAATGCTAATCCTGCTCCTTCTGGCCCGCCACCTCAGAATCTCAACCTACCAATGCCTCAAGGTACTCCGGTTGTGTTGAATGAACACATAGTGGGTACAGTGCATGAGTATGTTGGTCATCCAATACAGGACAACAACAATCAACGTTATATCGTACACGAAACTTCCCGCGATCATAAGAAGGTAACACAACAAGAATGGCGCACAAAGATGCTCCTAGGACTAGCTTCGATGGGCATGGAAAATGAGCACTATAGAATCGAATAAAATATCACTTATTTTTCTCTTTTAGAATTGCTTTATATCATAAAATTCGATCTATTTTACATTACACTACGTTATGTTTTGATTATCTTATCAGATCGTATCATACAGTCATGATATGTTCATATCTTTTGTTTATACTAGATATTGAAATAAGTATTAGAAATGTATGAGGATAAGAGAGTAATTTTTGCGTGGTGCCCAAACGAACTTCCAACGCAAAGGTGGCTTAACCCACATCACAGTGGTACGAATCCCATGTATTTTTTTTTACCAAATATTTGCTGCGCTAACAGAGCCATCTTCAGTTGAACTCCAGGAAACATTCCTTGCCCGCGAAAATTTGAAACATTTCTTGCATAAAAAGCAATGTCGAAAAAATACTCACGCGTAAATTTCCTCAATTTTTCTTCAACTCATGCACCACTCGAGCACTATTTTGATCCATAGAATTTTCTCCGCAACTCCAAAAACAACAACAAGCAACCACTAGCAAGGTAAATAAACTTTGAAGTTAAGAATTAAACTTTACATGACATCACAGAGCTCTCATTTCACGGAATCCAACTTAAGGTGGCTCTGTTGGCGCAGCAAATATCTGGTAAAAAAAATACACGAGAGTCGTACCACTGTGACTCACATTCCAGATTTTGGTTCGCCAGATCTTTAATTGATACGCGGCATGATAGCTAGTAGCCGATGCGCCACCCACTTCCTCGAAATTGTGCGATGCCGTATTGCATATTGGTGCGCTACACGCTGTCAATCGACCAATGTGCAGGCGACTTACTTTAGTCGCCTGTGCTTGAGAACAACGCGTTCTGGCACTACGGCATTAGTCGAACGCTGACGGTTCCGATGTACCACCTAGAGACTCACACCAACCAAACTCTCTCCATAGCCTCCAAGAGATCAAGAAAAATAAAATAGAGGATCTTCTCAAGAATTAGAATTTCGTTTCTCCCTTGATACATCATCAAGTATTATAAAGAAACAGATCTTTTCACAGCTAATTCTACCAGTCCCTACTAGGGCAGTTGAAAACTGACTATTTCTCATCAATGTCAGCAGAACAGCCTATGCAAAGCCGCTACTCAAGAAACTATCCGCGGCAAGGGATCATAACTTCCGTAGGATAGCGGCAACCATATGGCAAAGAGACAAGTAGCCTTACCTGACGTCTCACGGACGTTTTACGAGGAATTCTTGAGCCGCATATACAAAACGAATAACAACACGTGATCGGTCACCTGAGGCCTTCTCAAAGAACCTGTTGGATCGCACTGTCTAACCCAACAAGTAAACACCCTTCCCCGTGACTCCTTTTAGTATATCTGGAAGTGAATGCAGCTCCAAAGACATCAGCCTGCAAAGTGCCAGGCCTAACCAGGACCATTTGCGAAGGGTGCCTTGCCAACTAAGATTCCAAGAAGTTTTTGGATCAGTTGATGGTCTTTCCCTGAAATTTTGATGGTGATGGTGTGAAAAAAGCCGCAGAAGTGAAGCTTCGACAGCGAGTTCTTGAGAACTCCCGATTTTTTTAACCGTCGATCTGTTACTTCTAATTATTCATCTCTAACAACACTCCATTTCCTTCAAGGCTTGCTTTTTCTCTCGTCTCTTATCTCCGAGGAAAAATAGCAAATAATGAAAATTTTCCGACCTAACCCAAACTAAAAACATAGTTTTCATGAATCTTCGCATGCGTTAAGTTCAGAGAGTGGTACCAACATGATTATTATTATTATTACTTGTCCTATCAAAAAGTTCATTTCACCAAATTTGTAGTTTTTGTAGTGGTGCACGAGTTTAGTTCATTTATATCCCCCCGTACTTTCCATGGTTTGACCAAAAAATGAATCTTTCTATTTCTGATTATTTTTTGTGCTACCAAAAATTGAATTTTTGATTTTTTGAGAAAACTCGAAAAGTTGTAATGATCATTCTGGAGGGCTTCCAAAAAGAAACATTCTTTTTCTTCAAACCTGTTTCCATACTTTGCGTTTTTTGGCTGAAAGTTATCATTTTTGTTTATATTTTTGAATTTCGAAAGTGCCAAAACTCCGAAAATTTGGTTTTTATCAAGGAAAAAATCATAAGGATAAATTTTTTCACTTTTCACCTGCCACAAAAACCGTACTTACAATCTTTAAATCTTGGAAAAAAGTCCAAACAAATTTTCAGAATGCTCCTTTTTCGATTTTTGATCCAAAAAAGCTGGTTAACGAACTTCACTTGTCTTTCTGGTCCCTCAAAATGGGTGCCAAAGCACGATCAAATATGATCATTCTTTTGAATGTTATCGAGTTCACAGAATATTTTTCATAATTTTTCGTGCGTACAAAATTGGAATTTCCAATTCTTTTAGAAAATTCAAAAAGTTGTATCGACGATATTGTAGGGCTTCCAAGAAGAAATATTTTTTCTCTTTGACTTCTTTTCAATCTTGCGTTATTTGGCTAAAAAAAGGATGATGAGGATAAAATGTTTCGTTTTTAAGAACTGAAAGAAATTGTACTTACGATTTTTGAGTCTTAAAAAAAAGTCTAAAACAATTTTTTTAATTCTTGCCCTTTTTTATTTGTGATCCAAAATCAAGTTCAAAGATTTTTCTTCGTTATTTTTTGTACTATCAAAATTGTAATTTTCGATTCTCTGAATAGATTCAAAAAGTTATATTATGAAGAATCCTGTCTAAATTGTAGTGAGAAAACATTTCTATCAATTGCCACCAAATATTAATGAATCGTTAAAGAAGGACGGTGTCTGCTCAAACCTTTTGAATGTTTATTTCTACGAATAAATAATGAAATGTTTATTCTTCAACTCGAAGGTATATGTGAATAAAAAAATCTGAGTTTGTCTTTAAGAAACAAAAGAACAAAAATAAGAAGAGAACCCTTCTTTTAGAACATTCGAACTTATTTTTTCTTCCTTTTTAAATAATATTGGATAAGAGTTCATGATCATGTAGTAAAAAGCGGGATCAAAAATAATTGGATATATCATTTGATCAAACAAAATGATTTATAGAATGAAAATCCACGCAAAAATCGAGACTATTAGTATTGATGATAATGACAATTATATTCTAGTTCTGCTTAATTCTAGCAATGCCTACGTGAAGCCCTGAGTTTTAAAACTTGAAGTTCTGAAAGTTACTAAAGTTGAATCATCCTGCAATTTTTATTACTTGAATACCTAAACATGAAAAAATGTAATACAAGAAATGAATATTTTCCGAATTTGTTACACATTGGTCCGTTTCTTAAACATTGAAAATTTGAAATATTTTTCAAGTTTCAACCTTGTATTTATTATCTTTGAAGGTTTCAAACAAAATTTGTCACATTATTCAGGCCTTATTCATTCTAAGGTCATTGCCAAGAATAAAGAACAAGTCCACGCTTAACAATTTTGAAAGCTTTAACATGCATTAGTAGATTTTCATTAATGTAAGTCTACAGACGATACTTTGTTTCGGAATTCTCGTTTGATTTTGAAGGCCTTGGAATTGGAATCATTCAACTTGAACATTTTTGTATTCAAAATTGTTTAATCTTAAGTTCTAAGCCTTTTCATATTCAGAATTGATTGATCCTAAATATTTTATTTTTTATATTCAGTTTTTGATACTTTTCAAGAGTTTTCCTCTTTAGAGTTTTTTATCCTAGAAATAATTTCAGGATAGTCAAGAAGTTTTGGAAGTTGAACTTGGAAATAGTGTATAGTACTGTCTCTGTGATTAGAACCTGTGAGTCACGGGCAAACCTCCGTATAAATTTTTATGTCGAGCCAATACCCAAAGCAGAATTTTTATGTTAAATTGAAAATATTCCATTCAGAAGATACTTCTGCCAAAAATCATAATAATGATATAAAGAATAACTTTGACAATATCTCATTTCAATTATCAATGAGTCATCTCATTTCGAATGCGTAGCGAAAAACTAATGTAAACACATTGA
Organism: Neuroterus valhalla; assembly: GCA_011762715.2. NCBI lineage: Eukaryota > Metazoa > Arthropoda > Insecta > Hymenoptera > Cynipidae > Neuroterus > Neuroterus valhalla. The sequence goes on along the minus strand of WSXT02174558.1, from coordinate 21,421 downwards.
AAATATTCAATTGTGATTTGTGAAACAAAGCGCAAGTTGTATACATAGTTACTACTCATAATTTTCTTTGTCGCATATTATCATTGTAACTTTTTCAGATTTCGCGATTGGCTGCTTTTGATCTGCTTGTTTTGCATTTGACTAAGTTTTCAGTTTAATGATAAAACTTTTTTCTTTTAGGAAGATTCTCAAATTTTGTTTGATTTCAGATGCATTATTTTTCTTATGCTCTATCGGCTTTCAGGAACTCCTCCTCATCCTATTACTTTGCACTTCGCGCTCGGCTCATTTCGCATCTCGCGCTGAAAAAATCATGTCAAAGTTGGAATTTTGATGTCTGAGGGGTATACAATTTTTATAATTGTATAATGATCCATCAACAGGTACTCCAATTTTTGAAAAATATTTTTTATTCGTTTTTGTGTCTCTGATCCGATTTCTAGTAATATTAAGGTACAACAAAAAAAACTCTATTCTACAGTTTTATAAACAAATTATGCAATTACACATGCTTTGTTTGGTTATGTCAATGATGCTTCAGCAATGTGGATTGTCATTAATTGTCAGATTGAATTATTATCTGTCAAGTCAAATGAAACCGAGTCAAGTTCAAGTTCGACCTTTCCTTAAACCTGGGGGATTCTTGAGCACTCTAGAATTTTAAGAGAAAGTGTCGAATTTTGGTCCTTCATCCCCAAATTGGTGTTCAGCGTACCTTTGAATCCCCCTGGTACAGCCTTTCATGGAAATCCAGTCATTTTTTGAATTCTTGTAGGACCTGGTCAGAATCTTGGATCCTCATTTATTCATCAGTTATTTGATGAACACCTTATTGCCGAATCTGGTAGAAATTTTTAAAAATTATCAAATTCTGGAAGTTTGAGACTTTTAGTTGGTTCGAAAGTTTTCGATTTTTCAGAAATCTTGAAGTTCTTGAGGTTCAGGAAAAATCATTCGGAACTCATAGAAATTGCTCAATCTGCGAATTCATTTACGCAGTCTGTCTATAGCAAACAATATTTTTACTAATCGTCCTTGTCTTGACAATCACAAGCCAGGTGAAGTGAATGCCCATGAAGAAGAAGCTAGAACTTGAAAAAGTTGTTCAAACTGCGAGTTCGTTCGAACGCAGTTATTTTATAATAATCGGAAAAACCATTTCTTATTTTTCTCCTCAGTTCTCCTGAGAAATAGGTGAGATCAAAAATTTCACTCCTTCTTTCTTTGTAGGATGTGAAATTAATACCTCGGTTTCGGATATCTTGCTCTGTACTTGCTGAATATTCGAATGAATCTCTTTCCAAATCGTTGATGTATGCGTTTCCTTACACCATGCGGTAAGAGTTTGCGTCACATCTCAACAGGAGGAAGATCTTACATAATCTTAGGCGAAAAAACTACAGAATCGTCCATATGACAAGCAGAAGTGATGAATATTTTTAAGGTCCCCCTGCACTCATTCCTTAGACTCATCCTATTAGGAGTGATGACCCTCAAGTAGAGGTCCGGCACCCGGATCTCCTTTGTACCATCTGTGTCGTTCTGATGCGGGTATTTTTTGCAAACAAGGAAGTCCAAATGCCTCAGGACCAAACGTTTTTGATGACAGTTACTACTAAGAACACAGAGCCTGACATTTACTCCTTGACAGAAAGGAACGAACGAATGTTACGATATTAACGATGTTTTCAAACAAATTTTGAGCTTTAGCTGGAAACAAGGTCAGACTTGAAGAGACTAAAAAGAAAGATTCTACAAGCTCCTTGTTTACCCGCAGGAAAAAACCTATGGCCACGTCTCATGTCCATGAGATGAGTGAATACATGCACGAGAAAATCACAATGAAGGGCCGGCAAAACCCTCGTGTATCTCGAGGACTTTACTAAACAGTGAAGGCGTCGCACCTCTAAGAGCACCAATAATAATGATGCATAATTAAATTGACTAGCCTTGGGGATGTTGCTGCAGGTGTCCCGTGAGAGCTTCTTACTTCTCTTTTTTCTTAAAACCCCTGCCTTCGATGTAGTCGGTCAAAACCGATAATTCGATCACGAACATACTTCGGTCACGTTTTTCAGGAAGCACGATGTCGGGTCTTGTGTTTTGAATAGGGTCAATCCTCGGGAAATCGTAGTTCGTGTAGATTCGGCACTTTTCGTTCTCTACCATAGACTCTATCCCCCTCGGAGCTTTCAGGGGGACAAGGTCGTGACCAACGCCATAAGAGCGACAAAGATGGTAGTAAAGCAATTTCCAGGCAGCGTTGTGTCTGTACAAATACGTCGTTCCTGCGTGAATAGGATAATTCAGTAGTATGTGCCATAGGTGCTCAGGGAGTTTAGGACACACCCCGCACCTATCGCTGGAAATCTCTTGACGTAATATTCTTCCACGGTATGCTAAGGCGGAAATCACACGGTCCTGACACGCGAAAATGAAGCTCTGAGTTTCTGAATTGATTACAGACGATTTGACTTAATTGACAAGGATTGATCTTTTACAATTCTGTAAAGGTTTCCGTGCATCAATATGTCTTTATATTGTTTCAGGAAGTTGTTGGCTCCCGCTTTTCTTACCTGTGCTCTGAGAAGTGCTTCTTCCCTACTGATTCCGTGATTCTTGATCATTGCCAGGAGAGGATCTCTACCATTCGCGATGATATGAACCGTACTCAGGATGATTTGGTTGTATAAGCACTGGAGATGAAGACGTCCGCTTTCATCGCATGCAATGTATAAGCGCGGAACGGACGAGTTGATATGCAAGTTTGTTCTCATATGCATCATCTTGCGCGTAGTGATATCGAGGGCCTTGAGGTCGTTCTTTGTCCATGGAACTACCTCAAACGAATAGAGTAGAACTGGGACGGCAAGCATGTTAGGCGCGGTTACATTTCTAAATGACGACAGGTTGGATGACCAAAACCATCACAGGTCCAATTATCTGAATAATCCTGTCATTCAAGATAGATGTGAAGATCTTATACAACGTGTTCAGACGAGTTATTGGCTTGAAGTTCCTTGGGATGGACAAGTCACCTTTCATCGGTAGGAGTATAGTTCGTCCTGACACCAGCCACTGCAGAATAGGGATCTGCGACTTCAAATATGTGGTGAAGATGCAGGCCACATGTTGGCGTATAGAAGTGAACTTCTTCCACTGAAAATTCTTTATACAGTCTGGACCATCATCGATTAAGTTTTTAGTGCCTCCTAATTATTATTAATTAATCAGTTATTATGATAGTTCTTAGTGTGTTCATTCAATGGACATTTTACTTCGTGAATCTCCCTCCAAAATATCTTAACTTCTCCAAACTTTGGTGGGTTTTTGCCAAAAACAGGAGGATCGCTGGAGAGGCGCGATGGGTCAGCGAGAAACTTCTGATTCCGCCTGAACCATCCCTCTTCTTTTTCATTGCTCTTCCTTGCGCCAGATAGTACTCGTTTTTTATCAACAATGTTTTGCTTGATGATCATCTGCTTCGATATTTTGAATATGTTTTGATGGATCCCCATTTCATGAGAAAACGTTTGGACACTCACCATAAAAGGCTGACCAGATTTTATGTAGTCAATCGCACACTGCGTACGGGACGCATTTGGTCTTGCCCAGCCAATCTTCTTGTTTAGTTGATGCAAGCACTTCTAAGGATTTTTATGCAACGTTGGTGACGACCTTCGATTTAAATCAGGCAAAGCTCTCTCCGCATCATAAACTGAACAAGCGATGATCCAGAAGTTGGACTCCTCTAAGAGATTTTCTCGAAGGGAAGCATCCAATTCAGCTAGATAATGAGGCTTGGGAGGAACATGAATGTTAATTTCTCTCCTTTTCCTGAAATCACCATCGTATCTCAAGGGAAACCGTGTTTCAACAGTTGGTCTCAACGTCGCTTCCTGATTTTCATCAACGGCTTGTCTTGCAGCTGTTAAGGAAGCGTTCCGCGTACATCTCCTGCTCGCAAGAGGTTAACGGCACGGTTCCTTAACACTTGCTGTTGAAGGTGCGAGAGCTCTGGGTGTTTCTGGCACCACAGAGCAGAGGATTCTAACTCTAGCGGAATCATGCTACAGTTTCGCCTCCCTTCTTTTTTCTACCTCTATCGCATGCCAGACAGCTGCTCATAGGTAGCCCGTATTGCTTAAAGTTTCTCCTCTCCGGCGCGAGAAAGTGGGGGCAAGTAGGGGCTCAGCGTGTATGCGCTCCCTCTCTAACTTATGCCTTTCGGTATTCTGCTCCCACCACTCGGGTGTACACAGATGTACGCGTGAGTAGAGTACAGTGGTGGGGCGGTGCAGTACGAAGTTGGGCAGTGGTGGGATGGTGGGGTAAGGAGGAGCAGCTAGTTCATCGGGAGAGGGCCAATAAAATTTTGTGTTACACGTAGCTTTATGAGAGTTTGAACCCCCTGCCACATAGTGTACAAGCGTGACACGTAAACTCTGCGGTTGATGACAGTACTGGCATTGTAGCAACAAAGCCGGTCATTATCAAGTTGATCTGTCCATAAAGAACCTTGATTGTCTCGCCGGTTCGTATTCGTGTTCCCATCTAATTCATTACTCTGAACTCTGGAACGTTCGGCAATATTGGTCGAACCATTCTCGATCGTTATTCTGGGACATCGTTCAAGGCACAGTACATCATAATGAGTTCAAAACAGAACATCCCGTAAAAGGCGTTGTCAATCATGAAGTCTGTAACTCAAAAAAGTAATCATTTTAGGGGTATATTGTTTCACACACAACTTATTCCACTTTTTGACGAAACAATGATAAAATTTTAGCACTCTTGAAAATGTTACGTCAGCACTTCACTTTTGACAAGCAAGCTTGGGACAGGAAGAATCGACAGCTAATAGGTTTCACTTTATAAATACGAAGGAAACCCTAATGATTCAACCTTGATTAAGGTCCAACCTTAAAACCTTCTTCTTACTTAATTGAAGCACGTGGCTGACAGCTGAAGGGCTAACTGTACTAAGCATGCTATGGGCTTGAATGCCTGCGTTATCAGAGCTTTTTATTATTGACATTGTGAATATGCAGAGGCATTTGGCATTGTAACACAAAACACACCAGATCGGCTAGAATAATTGATGATTAGGAAGACGGGCCTTGAGTGAGGGTAGGGAACGGGAAATTCCGGAGAAGCCTGAGGATTTGGGAAAGTGGAAGATTCTAACCGATTCAACACCACTTGAATTCATTCGAGTCCTTACACAGCGAACTCTTTCGTCCTGTTTGATAGTTAAGCTGACATAAGTAGTGTTGAGAGTATTAAGCCTTGAGGCATGTAAATTTGATCGATTCTGTTAACGAGAGCAGGAAAGGATAACTACTGATAATAGTCGCAACTGACATCAATGGTTTTGTAAGAGTAGGCTCATGAATGGTATAAGTCGGAAATCACATTTCCTAATTGAATCAACCCTCCTTCCATGTAAGTATTTCAAATTCCTATGTTTGCTGACTATATCGAAGGCGTTGCTGTAGATCGGATTCGAAACCAGGTAGAATGACAAATTCAATATCGGCTATTCGAACAAAATGTGGCATTATTATCTGATATGTTGAATGCCACGCATAGATAACGTGGAACCAAACACAGAATTATTAATGCTGAAATGTAATATTTTTCTAATCAATCACTCGCATAATACTCTAATAAATAGTTGTGAATCGATGATGGAAAGATTATTATGGTTTTTTTGCTCTATTCCACTCGAAATTCGAAATCTCAGTCAAATTTTTACTTTCCAGCGATGTTAGAAAAAATCATGAAAATATTTTTAATAAAATATATGGAATTTCCTTTTCTTTTCTAGACCTTAGTTCTCAATTTAAAACTCATACTCGGCCTGTAAATCCCTATCCTGCCTCTCCGAACTTGCCACCTCAGAATTCTAATCTTCCGATCCCTGATGGTACTCAGGTAGTGTTGAATGAACAAATAGTTGGCGAAGTGCAAGGTCTGATTGGTCATCTTATACAGGACGCCGGCCATCAACGTTATATGATACACCAAACTATCCGCAATAATGTGCCGCTAAGTCAGCAAGTTTGGCGCAAAAAGATGTACTGGAACTAACTGCGCAGGGCTTGGATCATAGCCAGTGCGAACGCTGGAAAGCGACCAAAACGCAGGCAGCTTCTTTCAGCTGCCTGTGAATTAAAACAGCGCGTTCTGGAACTTCGGAATCAGGTACACGTTGAATTTTTTTGACGGATCAGAACAGTAAGGTAGCTTTCCTGATAGATAGTGGTGCAGACGTATGTGTTTATACGCAAAGACGCGTATGTAGACACGCAAAAAGATGCGCCTTTGAACTTTTGAATAGACGCTCGATCAATTCGGTGACAGGTTCATCAACAAATTCGAGAGAGAGAGAGACATAGAGAGGGGGAAGGGGGAGGGGGGGGGGCTAAAAAGAAGGTGTAAATGAAGATTTGGAATTGTCTTCTTGGATTTGTTTCGGAAATATGCATTTTTATATATATTTGGATGATAAGAATATAGTATAGTATATTTATTGTCTTTAACAATACACATTCTATGGCGATGGAAAGCCAATATTACATATGAAAATAATATTAAATCCAATTGAAACATACATAACATGAGCATCAAGATATATATTCATCTATGAATCGAAGCCTAAATATAAATTGAGTAATCAAATTCATTTGAAAAGTGAAAAAGCTCTTATTCCAACATCACGTTTACGTAGTAAGATAAACAACGTAGCCATACTTTGTCCTGGGTAGAACGCAATACGCATAATCAATCATCAGATGATAGGATGATAAGTATATTGATCAATGCGAAGACATATACACTGGTAAATTTTCTTTGCGAATTCATGTTCGAAACTGTTTCTCAAAATTCGTAGAAAATAAGGCTACTCTATTTGGTGAAAATAAAAGTTGCTGTTCCCTCCCCGAATCGCGTGGGGTTTCAAAACTCTTTTTGTATGTATGATATCTGCATCAATATTGTAGAATATTGAAATCGTGCATAACAATCATTTTGAAAAAATATTTGATTTTAACTAGGAGTTTAACAACTTCGAATGTAGCATTTGTTCATGTGCACGAACGTGCACGTGCTCTCAAAACAAAATATGAATTTTTCCAAAGGTCATACATGCTTATTGCTTGGAATAAAAAAAATCCAAGAATTACGCGGAAAGCATACGATGAGCCTGATTCATGAAAAAATCACTTTCTTGCGAATTTGATTTTGGCCGAAATTGTTCTCTGCCGAAAATCGCTGTTTCCGGTAAATTTCATCGACGATTGATTTGACTCCATATTTTCCATGTACATGTTTACAATAATTCCAAGTCAAATTCGTTCAAAAATTCTAATCGCAGTTATATGCTTCCATTAATAGAAGGTCACTTCAAAAAAGGCGCGAATACTGTTTGCAACTTATTGCTCAATATTATAAAAGAAGAAACAAAGTTGATAACTTAATCAAAATTTATCTTTTTTCCGATGCTTGCGGAGGGCGAAACAAGAATAATGCTAATTCAGCTGTTTTGTCAATATTTTCAATCCATTTTCAAGTCAAAATCGTGCACTTATGTCCTATACGCGGTCATTCGTAATGCCAGTGCGATCGAAATTTTGGTATTGAAGTGGTAATGTCATATAATTATATCTCAAAATAGGAGTGTTGTAGACATTCAGTACATAATCACTTAACAACAAAAGAATTTATTTAACCAATGATTACAAGGAGAGACGAATTGATCTCTATGACGGTCGGACAATCAACTGAAGGTAGATTTCCTTCCGACAGTTCGCAAGGGTAGAAATGGTCAACTAATCTAACGGTATTCGAATTTGCTACGTTTGCTAAGTTGTGAATGTGGAAGCTAGGAATTTTGAGAGCTTATAACGTTTGTGATATTTGCCGAAGGAAATACAAAATGTACCTACTCGCTACAGTATGTATGGTAAACAGAAAAAAAGCGAAAGAACTGCTAGGAAGTGTAGAAGAATATGCGGACATCTTTAGATCTGCTCTATCTGACCCTTCTATCATTGTTGAAGGAAAAGATTATGAAATTTTCAATTTCCAGTAAAGAATAAAAAATTTTCTCGACGATTGAAAAATACCTTCAAAATTAGTAAAACGGTGGAGTTCGTATATCAGCCAAACGAAAATATACAAGCGCATTTCGGATACAGCTCTGGGTAAGATCAACATTCTTATGTTGAATCGTATTGGAAACTGTGTCCAATAAAAGTAAAAAATGAATTCATAATTCCGTAACCGTGCCCAGCGAAATACGTGAAGAAGTTCATTCTTGGAAAATGAAATTATTCAAAATTGTAAATGGAAAAAACCTGATTGCGACGAAGTGATTCTCATGAGTTTCTGCTAGAAAATTCATTAGGGAAATTTTTGTACAATAATGTCTTTGTGAGATGAATAAAAATTGAAAATGATTCCATTCTCAAACTATAGATCTATAGCTTTTAAGCTGGAATTTCTATTGTTCGCTTTGTCCTTTGCTCGCACTCGTCAGCGACATGGTATCCCCTGAAAAATCCCATCGTGAAGCGTCGCAAGCTCATAATAAACTCGCTTCAATGATGAAACTAAAAATTCAATCGAAATGAAATTTTGCAAAAAGTTGACCAATACATTAGTAGCGGAAAAATCGTTCGCAGGAAGTTTGTCGTAGCTCAAACTTCCTCGATCCCTTTTTAATGTGAAACTCTAAAAACATGTTCTTACACTCGTGTTAAATAAACATCGAATAGCAATTACCTTTTGATCTTTTTTAAGAGACTTAGTGAGACCTCTGCTAGAGTGTCACGAATAAAACGCAAGAAGAAATTTGTAAATTCGTTGATGAAAGCATCATTAACGGCGTGTAACTGTGAAAAAACATGGTTTTTCAATTTAGGAAAGAGTCAGTTTTTATTTATATACTAGGAAATAAGCAACCGGAGAGAACAACTGTAAGTAAAGGTTAAAGTTATTTTTTCAAGAGCTATCTAACTGTATCATGGATTTTTCCAAATTTGGAATTTCACTTTTGATACATGACGTCATAGCGTGGACAATACTTTCACTTGTCTCTGAGCACTTGTCGCCTTCTTGTCCAGAACTCCTCAATTTTGAACACGTACTGAGATAATCATATCCTGGTATATGTAAGGTTGGCAGCACATTTCCGAAAAAGAAATTTTTGGTATTTTCCAGTTTACCCTGATTGTAGATATCAGAGCTTCTCTTACTAGGAGCATAATTGAAATACATCCGGAGTTTCGTTTCTCCCATTTAAAAAATTTTCCATTACGTTATTCAAAGATTCCAGATATTCCATATCATTCTACAGAGGTTCAAAAAGATTTCACGAAATTTGTAATGGATCTGAACAATTTCATGAGATTACCAACATTTCGTAAGGTTCCCAAATATTGAAAGATATGACCAGGATTTCAGATATTCCAAACGGTATCAAAGACTTCAAATCATTTTGGGATTCGAAAATTTTCATGTTTTGGAGAGATTTGAAGAGTTCTGCAAAACAGGAAGATTTTTGAAGCATGCAAACTATTTCATGATGATTATCAAGATATTGCAGGGATTGAAAATTTTTCTTAATAGATTTCAATTATTTTTAGTCAAGCATGCAGTCGAAGTTACGTTCCATTTTTGGGGGACATCAGTAGATAATTAATATCCCTTGATAGATAAAATTTGTCACAGTTTGTGCGGAGACCGCGATTTCCTAATTGAGCTTCATCCGCTTTTGTAAATACAGGAAAATAAGAGATGAATTGTCCCATGAAGTTTCGGAATACAACGACAAATAAGTTGTTGATCAGCTTATTATTAATAAATATATGAAAGAGAAAATGAATAAGAAATTACTTTTTTATGCATTATGCAATGTACATATAGATAATAATACATCAATAGTCAAATATGAATAAAAAGGTAGATTATACTTCATTTTCTCGTGGAATATTAGTGTCCGAAATTGTAAGCAAAATTACAAAAGAAATGCGGCCTCTGATAAATTACCTCATCGAAAATCGCTTTTTAAACATGCTGAAAAACACAATTCACGCTCTGTAAAAGACATCTCCATATCCCCAGTGGCATATAATTAGATGTGAGTGCTCACATTTTTGTAGAATTATTTGTTCTTTATAGAAATTGAGAAGGAGGAGATGTATATGATTTGCACTGTTTTCCGCAATATGATAAAGTCCACTTTGTATACCAGTAAATCTTCCCTGCAAAATTCTCTTCTTAATTTATTGTGAAATTTGCCAGGAATCAGGTCTCTCTTCTCAGTGAAAATAAATTGTTGTTCTTTTCTGTCTAGCCTTCATACGGACTATTATTTGTTAACAGTATTTGTTACAAAAATGAAAACCAGAATACTAAAATTATTTGGAAATGATTGTTAGAAGTACCTTTTGAGCAATTATTTAAAATTATCTCGAGTAATCAGTGGTCGGTATCACAGCAATAATGCTCTTATATTTCGTGAAAACAACTTTCGTGATCACAACAAACTGAATTGACTTTTAACTTTTGGTTATCCTCATATAAGAAAAAAGAGTTCATTAGGTGCTCTATGTGGTTTGTCTTAGGGATTCTGTTGCTAACTGAATGAACAACCAATTCATGTCCTTATGTCCATAGAAAACTACCCTTTTTCACAATTACGATTAAGATTAAGATTACTCCCTGCTTGAAAAGGTCAAAGAATTCCTGCAAAAAGAATTGATGTGCTTGTTTTCTAAGGTTTTTTTCATGAAGTCTGTGATCTGGACGATCATGTTCTTACATTTCTTAGGAAAACCACACTTGTAGTACACAGGTCCACAAAAGGAGAACGAGGTGGACTTCTTCTAAACTTGCTTGTTCTGTATGTTTTTTGGGTCGCTAATCACGATCCTGATGTACATGTGACCCCATCACGTGGTCATTTGGAGGTCATCTGAAACTCAAAGTCTCTTTTGAATCATCAAGTTAGTATTTTGGCTAGGAATGGTCTCCAAACTACGTATCATTGTGTATTTTGGTTTGCTGATCAGGATATCGTTGTCAATGTCACCCACGTTTTTTTGTGAGAGATTGACTAGTTCCCATGGATGTCGGCAAAGATACCATATGATCTCACTTCTAGGACATGAGCTGAGCAATTTAAAATAAGGGTGTGACCAGCGGATGAATTCTGAATTGCTTCTCGAGCTCACTTCAAGAAAGAGGACATCTTTTATCTTTGTTCGGAAAAATTGTATCATTCGAATAACAAAGTTCGACCTTCATTTTACCTTGAACCGGATGTGATGGGGTCACACGGACACCGGGATCGTGATCAGCGGCCCAAAATACACAATGATACGTAGCTTGGAAACCCAGTCCTAGCCGAAATACCAGCAACATGATTCGAAAGAGAATTTTACTTCCAGATGACCTTCAAATAAGTCCTAGGGGTCCTTTCGATAAAAAGGTCCAAGTGTGCCTGGACGTGAAAGTCTCCGTCCTTTCAGAATCCGGAGTCAAAATGATGATTTTCTACGAATTGAGGAAGTTGACCTTCATTTGACCTTGATCCAGACGTGATGCGGTCACATGGACTCCAGAATCATGATCAGCGACTCAAAAAACATGCGAAACAAGCAAGCCCAGAAAAGGTCCACCTAGTTTCTCTTTTGTGGCAGAGCAGTTCGTTCTGGTACTTCAGCATCAGTCAAACGGTGATTGTTCCAAAGTACCACCTAGAGACTCACACCGTTTAAACTCTCCGAAGCCTTCAGGTCTATCTGTAGCTGATTTATCTCTTATTAATATCAGAAGCACAGCCTGAGTGAAACCGACACTCAAGAAACTACCAGCGGCAAGGGACCAGCACTTCTGCAGGATAGCTGCAAAGAGATGGCCAGAAGACAGGATACCTCACCTCACGTCTCACGGACCTTTCATAAGGAATTCCTGAGGCGCATGCACAAGACGAATAACAAAACATGATCGGTGATCTGAGGCCATTCCGTTGACTCCCACGACCAACCATAGAAAATCACACTTTATTCCTTCTGAGCATTGATAGGAACTTAAACGCACAGTCGAACTTTAATCCCGATAGTTGCCAAGCAGCAACGTGCCACGATGATTCCATTATATTTTAATTTCATTAAGCTATCTATTACGCAGTACATCCTGAACGGATGCTAACTTACCCGAAATACTATTCTGTCTTTCCGGAATCCACTGGAAACAGTAGAGCTCAAGGATGCGGATCCTACGATGACGGCGTTAAGAAATGGGAGCGACAAATACCGTAGTATCGTAGAGGTTATAGTTGCAGATGATGATTGCTTGCCTATCCGGAATGGAAAAAAAGGTCTACATTCCACTATAAACTATTTACTAGCAACGAATTCTTGAATTCTCCCGAATTTCTTAACCATCACTCTGTTACTTCTTACGACCCATCAATAACAACATTTCCTTACCTTTACAGCTTACTTTTCTCTTATGCAGGAACATCAACAACTTGAAAGCGTTGTATTGCCTCATCATTCTCGGCATGATCTTGCAAATTTCTGTAAAGTAGGCAAGTAATGTGTGAGCTCATTCTCTCTCTGGTTGTGAGCCATTACGCAACAGCCATCAATAATGTTTTCGATGGATTCATTCGAATCTTCACACAACTGGCACCTGTGAACCACGTCTGAATGTAGAACATGCTTGCGATGATTTCTGGTACCGACAACCCTGTCCTGGATCGCTATCACGAATCCTTCCGTTTTCGGGAACAGGAAGCCCTTTTTCAACCAAATATTAGAGCTCCTTTATCCACTCCATATTCATCGAGAGTTTTGGGGTCCTCGCGATGAATAGCTTTTTGTCTCCATTGCTTTCCGAATTCCTCTCTGTTTTCAGCCCCAATATTCAAGGCTCCCGCTGAGGATGAATTTGTGGTCGTGTAATCAAGATCTGCATCACAGATGGTATTGTAGAGTGCAACATTTCGTTTTCTTATAAAATTTTCTCGCAACCGTGTAACTTGCGATACACAGAGCTGCTTGACATCTACAACGCAACCGACCCTTATATGTCATGTCAAAAATATCCTCTCAATCGCCGAATTACGTGATGCATCCGGTTCTTAGTCATTCCAACACGAATAGTTCTATTTCTCCTATCAACATCGAAGCTTGACCATTTTACAGGCCGAAAAGAGTACGTGATAACAGGAATAACATAGGTGTTGATAGCCCTGATTTTGTTCGAAGAGTTGAAAGAACTCTTAAGAACCGATCCGAGTCTTATAGTAGAAGTAGTCATGAGGCTCATTCTGGTTCCTCAATTCTCCGGTTTCCATTTCTCCTTCATCAAAATGCACTGTTCTGAGTTTATCTAGTGCAAGGTTCATGTGGATGTCATCTGAAAACTGTCTAGTGACATTGATCACTTGCTGAAGTTTTTGGTTTCAACTAGCGTACAACTTAAGGTCATCAATGTATAGAAGATGGGTTATTATATGACCATCCACATTATCATGAATTCAAAATCCATGAGACATGGTATTCAGTGTTTGGCTCAGCCGATTCAGTGCTAAACAGAAGCATAATCCACTGAATCAGTCAATTCAGTGCTAAACAGAAGCATAATGCACTGAAGGTTTCAGCTTGGAAAATACCCGTCGTGATGCGAAAGTTGTCATGTGGCACCGAAGGAAATGCTTACTTGTACTCAATGCAAGCCATGTGCAAGTTTTTTCTGATCTTTTCTAGCTCGCATCATGGTCAATGGTAACTAGATCTTTGCTGCCACGTGAGTTTTGGCAACATTCTTTTGGTTCTTTGGTAAAGAGTGCTATTCTCACTACAGTGCTCGTAAACCTTATCTGCGGAGACCGCTGTGCGTCACCTCTAAATCGTTGGGAGACAGGCAATTGGTCAAAATTCAGATGGATTCCGAGCATCTAGTTTTTAGGCAACATTTACGTGGTTCTTTCGAGCATGAAGTTCGGCATCGGATCAGGATGTTTAATCACCTGCTGGAAGTTGTTCGCCAACCCCATGTGCACACTTGTAAGGTACTTGTTCTAGAAGTTGTGCACTTTGCCTGGACCTGGAGCTTCTCAGTTACTGGATCTCTCCAAAACCGCTGGAATATCCGAGTCTGTGATGGTAAGTGCCTCCATTACAAGGTTTGAGCTTGCATTCTCCTTGGAAGTTCGATTTTGCTGCCTTCTTGCACTACTCTTGTTGTATCGACGGAGCCTGGCAGTCAGAATACCGAGTCTCTGACGATGAAAGTCTATTATCTCATCTAATATTGCAGGTGTCAGTGTCTCGTTGTTCCAAGGGTACATAATATTATTAACATAGAGTATTAGCTTTACTGAAATTTCCTCCGAGTTACTGCAGTTTTTCGGCAATTTCGCTGTTCAAATCAATGTTATCGTTGGTGTTCTAGTAGACCCGTCCCTTGTTCCTAAGCATGCCAATCACCTATGCTTTCAGCTGCGATAAGCTCTCTTACGTCCACATCTTCTATAAAGATTCCATTATTAGGATGCAGCTGACCTGCCTCCATTTCGATAGACTTACGTAGTTGTAGCAGATGTTTACCAGCAGAACGATAAACCAATTTAGTGTAGACTTGGCGCCTTACTTTCAGATTTTGAAATCCAAGTTTTATCACATAGTGAATACACGTACCGTAAGATGTCCATACTACCCTCGCTAACCTCCGAAAGGGAATAAACCTCCAGTGATCCATCCGAACGTCACCCAGATTACTTCGTCTCTTTATGTTATCTTCCAGGAAATAAATAGATTTTGTTATTAGGATCTTGTGTAACTGATTTCCACGCAATTTATTCCTCAATTCATTGAAATCTGACACTAATAAATCAATTCGTAACCCCGTCGTGATCGCGAACGCGAGAGATCAAGAAACGCGCCTTGTGAGTAAAGTGAAGAGTAGATAGGACAATAGTGGCACAATATTTACTTGAACTACTATGAAATCGTGTCAGAGTGGATCGAAATGCCTGACACTAATAACAAAAATAGTGCAACGGAATCGCGTAACGAGATTTCATCCGTGGCTCACGCCATTGCCATTCGAGTACCTTTTTTCTGGAATGGAAAAATATCCTTATGATTTCGATAACTCCAAGCGCAATTCGTCATCGCGAATATAACCGAAGATCCAACGAAATCCGTGTATTAGTTCGCGAATCTTGAGCCCAACGACGTCGAGAAGGAGAAGACATAGTCGAAAGTCTGCGGGAAAACGGTAACTATAAAATCTTGAAAGACGCACTGGTTGGAAAACTTTCCGATTCATGTAGCAAGCATGTCCGATTGTCCGAGAATTGCTCACAGATGGAGAAATCGGAGACCATTTACTATCCCAGTTCCTGCGTTACTCAGAGAACTTTGCGGGTACATCCGTGATCAAATAATTTTTAAAGAATTCATGGCGGATACGTTTACCAGTTTCTACGCATACCGGCATCGCCCCAATGAGGGATGAGCCCTTGACAGACATAGCTGAGGTAGCTGACTGCGTACATTAGATTTGACCTAAAAAGGACAGAATAGCTACTACTGCACAGGACGATCCAGTTACGACTTTGAAGGTGGAGGTGATGCAAATCGTCAACAATCCACAATATCGTCATGGGTGAGCTCACCCCGTAGAAAGAACACTCGCGATCATGAAGGAAATAGCGAAACCGTGAAAGCAACACAGGTTCTGACCTATGTTAGTACAAGTACAAATTTACGAAAAAAACATGCAACTGCCGTGAACCATTTGCCTGGAAATCGGGAAATGTGAATAGACATAATTGATAGCGACGGTCAACGATGTTCCCAGAAATCCCCGAATTTATATGACTGATCAGAACGGTAAGATGGCTTTCCTGATAGATAGAAGCGTAGGATCCGTGTTTATACGCAGAATCAGGATGTGGACATGTGAAAATATGTGCCTCCGAATTTCATGCCGCGAACTTTACACCTATAGCGATCTACGGGACATTTTCGGTGGTACTAAACCTTTTCCTGCGATCCAGTTTTAAAACTATCGCATACTTGCCGAGCTTGTCGTTGTCACAAAACTTTCCGGAATCGTGTAAGAGACTGCCAAACATGACATCAAATATTTTATGAGAATGACTCTTGGACCACCGGCATTTCTCCGACCTCAACGACTTGCACCCGACTGCTTCAAGTATGCAAAAACCGGATTCGAAGCTATGGTCCAGCAAGGAATCCTTCGTTGTTTGTAGAGCCCGTTAACATCGCCGTTGCATTCGGTTACGAAACAGGGCGATGGACTACGGCCCGCTGGTTAACTCAATATGCTGAACGCACGAACAGTTCCAGATCGCTATCGAGTGTTACACATCAAAGGATTTGCCCAGACGTTAGATAGATGCACCGTATTTTCAACAATAGATCTGGTAAGATCTTATAAACGAATTCCTGTAGCGCTGGAGGACATGAGAAAACGGCTTTAACCACGTCGTTTAGATTTTTTATATATTCTATCATGCCTTTTGGATTGTGCAAATGTTATTTCGAGCAAACGCGTGTTCGAGTCAAGCGGAGTAAAGTTTTCAGGATGCATGGCTGATTCACAGGGCGTTCGGCTAGACCACGAACGAGTGACGACGATTGTGAATTATACTCGTTTAAATATCGTTAAAAGTTTAAGGCAATTCTAAGGATCCGTAGATTTTTATCAGCGATCTAGCGCAAATTGTAGATTCATCCGATTACGCGATAGGAGCCGTTTTTAAAAAACGCGTAAATGATATTTGGCAACCACTGACATTCTTCAATAAATCTCTGTTTACATCGCAACGCAACTACAGCGCATATGAACTTCTTGCCATGGATGCCGTGGTCAAACAATTCTGAAACGTGATTATGGGCCGTACTTAAATTACGTAACAGCTCCAAGGGGGGAAGGGGGTCAAAAGATTCAGTTACACTTTGTTATGGAGTGAGGGGTCCAACAGGACGAATTTCGAAAAAAAAAGTTTAACTTTCGGCCAAAAACACGACTTCGGGAAAATAGTTGATTTCTCAACAAAACGATTACGTTTTTCCCAGAATTGACAAATGCTCAACCGAATAAATTCCCAAACTGCAGATGAATTTCCTACTAATTTTTCAAATTATCTTGCAAAAGAGATTACACTTCAAGTGAAAACAAATGCAATTCCAACCATATAATTGGAATCTCAAGTCACATAAACGAGGTTTCTAAAAAAAGCTTGAATTCTCAAGAAAAAAGTTCATTACAAACTGAGAGAAATGAATTCAAATGAAAATGAATTGAATAGCTAAATTTTCGATAAAAAATATGAACTTTTTACCAAGAAGACTAATTTTATATCAAAAGGCAAAATTTCAATGAAATACGTAAATTTTTGAACAGTAGGCTGATTTTTTATCTAGAAACTATGATTATTCTACTAATAATGGAAGAGCGGAATTTTTAGTTTAAAGAACTACTTTTTAACAAAAAGAATCAATTTTGAACTAGTTTTATTCAACAACGAAAACAATACTATTCTTCCACAAAATAGTTTAGTCCTCCAACGAATGAGTGTATTCACGACGAAGATGATAAATTTCCTGTCCAAAAACGGTTGAACAAAACAGTTTGGATCTCATTGAAAAAGTTTCATGTTTCAGAAAATATTGAGTATTTAACCAGGATGAATGAAGTTTCGATAAAAAAACATGCATTCTTTATCAAATAGTAAAATCTTCAATTTATGACGGGTAAGTTTCGGAACAGAAATACATTAGTCGAATTGCCGGATCACAATTCAATTTCCAATCAAAAAAAGCATGAGTTTTTCAAGAAAATATTTACATTTCCAATCAAAAATGTAAATCTTAAAAAATTTATTATGAGGAAATGGTTCAACTCTAAGCCTAAGAGTTTATTTTCCAACCAAAAAAATAGATTCCTAACCTAGAACAATAATGTTTCATCAGAAAGACTAACTTCCAACAAGACACCTAGTTTTTACCCATATAATTTATGTTTCTATCAATTTGTTAAATTTGTAGGCCGAAAAGACGAATTCTGAAGAAAAAAGTTGGAACCTCAACTGAAACAAAATAATCTTTGACCATAACAGTTGCATTTCAAACAAAAGAGGATGAATTTATAATCCAGTAGATAACCTTCCTACTAAAAATATAATTTACCAACAAACAATTAATTTTCAACCAATAAAAAGAATGTTCAACAAAAAACCAATTTTTCCAAAAAATAGTTCAATCCTAAACCAAAAAGAATCAATGTCTATCTAAAAAGACAAATTTGCAACCAAATCAATTAATTTTTGACCTAATAGTTAGAATTTTAAAGGAAATTAACGAATTCGCTGCCCAGAAAATGAATCTTCGACCAAAGAAATACAATTGTTTCAACGAAATGGTTTAATCCTGAAGCATAACAAGTTTTCAACCAAGGATGTGAGCTTTATATGGGAGAAAGGGTTTTTAACGAAATAATAAAATTTTCTCTAGAAAGCCTAATTTCCCATAAATTTTTAAATAGAAATTAAACATTTACATTTAAGTTTGAAAAATCAATTCTTAAATCGGATAAAAATCGAATTCCAACAAGGTAGTTAAATCCTCAATGAAGTTTTGAGTGTAATGATAAATCTTAAGATAAAAAAATTGATTTGTTAACATATGACTACAACATTCAACCAAATATTTGTATTTTTCATGGAAAAAAAAGTATTTCTCATTGAAAAATATTAGTTTTCTGCAAAAAGACGTTTATGGATGTTCCTAAGGTTCAGGACAGCGAAATTTCGAAGAATGAAAAATTACGTATGAAGTGGGTGGCGGAGGGGGGGGGGGGGTCATTTAGAGGCTCTCAAATCCGTTACGTAATCCGTTAGTATGGTCCCTCAAGGATCACGAATTCAGCATATATACTGATTCAAGCCTCTTATGTTCTCGTTCCCTTCGGATTCGAATAAATGTTCTCCTCGACTATTTCGCAATGTACGACCAAAATCAGACATATTAGCAAAATAAATAACGTTCTAGCCGATACACTATCTCAAATCAAAGGTATTGGAATTTCGGATAATAAGAAAATCTCCGAAACTCAAAATGTACATGACGAATTGCACACTCTTTTAAATTGAAAACGAGCGAATAACAATTCAAAAAGTAAGTTAGTGATTATTTAAATTCAGAAAAATATTGCTACTGATTCTACCGTCTATTAGTAGCTCCTATGATGATATGCATCAATCATTTCTCATAAGAGCTTCTCTCAAGTAAGGATGAGATAGGAAATCAACAATTATTTGGCAGCATTCACATATGATGTCATTCTTGTTACAGAGACTTCAGGTACGTCACTCCCTCCCCTTGCCCCAAGCTCTTGATTACCGCTTCTCCTATGTGCTAACGAACGTAGGTCACGCTTCAAGGATGAAGAAGCTTGAATATAAATCGACTTATAAGGAAATTGTAATTTTTGAGTCTTAATCTCTAATAATGAACGTTGCTTAAAACATTTAAGATTCTGAATTTTCAGAAGGATCTTAAAGTTTCCTCAATTTTCCAAAGATTTCAAGATTTCAGAATATTGTGTATCATTCTTCAGACGTTCAGAAAGATTTCACAAAATTTGTTATGGATCTGAACGATTTGATGGGATTTCCAACATTATGGAAGGTTCCGAAATATTTCAAAATTCGACTCGCAGATTTTGAAATTTTGAAGAGATTAAAAAACCCGGAAAAACAGGAATATTCAAAAAGGATGTAAACCATTCCATAAAGAGTACCAGGATATCGAGGAGATTTTAAAAATCTCGTAAAGATTTAAATTATTTGGTCACGCTACGAGATTTCATTGCCGCTTTGTAACAGATAAGGAGGTCGAAGTTATGTTCCATTTTTGGAACATAATGAATCTTCCTTGATAGATGAAACTTGTCAGAGTTTGTGTTGACGCCACGATTTTCTCAATTGGCCTCATAAATTTATACGCGTGGACTGTCTGCTCCGAATTAACTATTGGAGAAAATGATTACGTAGTGTACACACTCACTGTCATCATCATCAATCAAACAAAAATTTTTATTCTAATTTACAGTACATTTACCCGCTTTCGGAAATACAGAAAAATAAGAAATAAATTTCCGAAAGAACTTTTTGAATACAACGATAATCGAGTTGTTGATAAGCTCATTATGAATAAAAATATGAATAAAAAAATAAATAGTACACACAAGGAAACATCGTTTCGCGAAACTTTAACCATATTCAATAGATGTGGAAAGACAAGTGACAAATGAAAAAATTTTTACGAAATATATTTGACGATTTTACAAAATAATCATATTTTTCGGCATAGCTTTCTCTCAGTTCCAATAAACTACCCTTATTCATGCATAATTAGCAGCCTACCAAGGCGAGGTCTCCTAAACAATAATACATCGATAGTCCAAAATGAATAAATAGGTCGAATATATTTCATTTTCTAGTGATATATTGGTGTCTGAAACTGGTAGCCAAACTACAAGAAGAAATTTGGCTTTCAACAAATTATCACATTGAAAAAGCGCCTTGCACACATGCTGAAAAACGAAATTCACGCTCTATAAAAAGGATCTCCCTGTTTCCAGTAACTCACTTTTCAGGCAAGGAAAGAAGAGACGAGTTCGGTAACCAGCTAGTTTTGACCAATGATTCTGGTTTTATCTATCGAAATAGGTTTTTGAAAAATCGAAAATGCACAGTTTCGGTCAAAATATGCAATCTGCAAAAAAATGTCAAGCAGCAAAATTATTCATTTTGAAAAGATAGTTTTGGTTTCAAACGTGAAAAATGTTACAAAACATGAAAAAACCCATCATTGAGCAAAAGCAAGCAGGATACGAAAAAAATGAAAAGTAAAAAAATTTTTCACCCTGGAAAAATCCACAAATTTACTGAAATAAAAATGTGAATAATTTTTCGATGAGACCTATGTTTTCTGTTTTAATCGTGACAACGTGTTTCAAACAATGAAAAATTAAATTTGCTAGTCAAACTATGCGAGATTTAAAGATCGATGGCGAGTATTTTGATGAGATTGTATCCCTTGAGGCCAGTAGAGCTTTAAATAAAATTAATTTTGTACAAATTTTCATCAAAAATAAGAAACAAATTCAATAATCTTCATAGAAATAGAGGTTTTCAACAATATATATATATATATATATATATATAATTCAATAAACCGGAAGTGTATCTATTCACAAAATATTAGCCTTGAAATACTTGAAATCGTTTTTCATCACATGGAACATTTTAACACCAGAATAAAAACTTACCGGAATTTTTTTTTTACACTCTCATCATTATGGG
>WSXT02174547.1:0-22195 GCA_011762715.2 Neuroterus valhalla | reverse complement strand
AATAATAATAATAATAATAATAATAATAATAATAATAATAATAATAATTATTATTATTATTATTATTATTATTATTACAAACAAATCCTATTTACAAACACTGAACATCATGCATGTCTCATTTGTGACCGATATTTGGTATCGAAACCACCGTATTCTAAAAAAAAGGCATGCTAAATTGCAAACTTATGTCTACCAATATTATTTGTTAACTTTCATAAATGAATCGTATAAATAATTTATTGTTAATTTGTCAATCCAGGAAATTATTCATTCTTGATTATATATCTAATTTATGAACAAGATTTTTACCATGGTGCCATATGTTTTACATGCATAGTCAACAACAAACCATTTTTCCTCTCAATCGTCCTTGAATGATGGTGCAGTAATGGTAGTTACATGATGTAATACCTCAAAGCATCTAGAGCTACCATTCGTTTAAATAGTTTTTTTACATAAATTAAGCAATAAATATCGTAGAATATAGTGCAAAACTATATTCGTTAGAATGTGATAACAGAAATATAATTCAAAGACTATTGAGAAAGCATAATTTTCAGATGTCTTCATACGTTCTCACTGTAGATTTATCTGCAGGATTTGTTTATTAGATTAAAAGATAATTTCAGAAGACATATTTTCATGATGAAGTATATTTCTGTCGGTAAAATCAAATAGTAGTAATACCGAATTATCCTTTAGGACTGAAAAATCCATAAATTTGGGTATTTGTCGATCGAAAAATTCCCTACTATCGCAAGATTTATTATCTTCTACATAGAATTCTTTTCTTCGATAAGTCGAGGATTTGAGGCAAGAAAATCGATTTTTAGTGTATCGTATTTGATACCATGAGACTCTCACGATATATCAAGTTTATATATTTATAGGTTTCTATATCAATGTCAATTATATAGGAGTGGAATTTTTTTCTTCCTAAAACTTCGAAGGGGAAACACTGGAGGGATTGTTGATTTAACTTATTTTTTTATATTCTTCAGGTTATCGTGTACAGTTATGTAAAAAAACTCCAGAGTGGGGCTTCTTTGGTTTGAACTGAATTTTAGAAAAAGTTTAAAAAATGACAGTTTTTATCAGTTTTATAAATATTTCTCTACTTCAGAGCACGCTTTGCAAAGTTTATTAGAACCGAAGTTGAAGTTGATCAAATTTTCGTAAACCTTAAGAAAAGGAGACTTTACCTTATATAGTTTAGGGGATACAGCAATCAGAAATTATATTTTACTAAAAAATTGCACAAAAAATAATTTAAGTTCAAGTTTTTGTGAAGAAGCATATTCCCTGAGCATTAAGGATAAAAAAAGTTTCAGTATAAGTTGAAGAAGGCCTGACTTCAAGCGAATTTGAAACATATAACAGTATTTTATTTTGCATACGTCTGAAGCTATTACTTGTTGAAAAATACCAACTTTTATGAATGTTTCCTAAAATGTATTTTTAATTTGCGTCACTTTAGAAATATCTGAGAGTTCAAGTCTATTCATTTTCTTTTAATTAAAGGTTTAGTTCTATTCGTTATACAGCTTTTCAGAAGATTGAAGCAAGATTGAAGAGAAAGTCAGGGAGAAAGAATGTTTCTTCTTGGGAGCCCTACAAGATCGTGATTACGACTTATCCAATTTTCCCAAAAAATCGAAAATTCACATTTTGATCGCACGAAAAATAATGAAAATAAATCTGCCCGCCGTGCGGGCACATTTTTGTCGCGCGCAGCTCGCTTCGCTCGCAAGTTTGGGCGCGCCTAGGGCACGCGTCTTTCGGATCTCGCGCTCAGTGCTCGGTTAAGATTTTACCTCGCACTACGCGCTCAGCCTCTGAACCTTCCTACAGTTGTGTATAGAACTTGTGAAACTAAAAAGCGGAATTTGGACTACTTTAATTTGATGAGTGTGAATTCTCTTTTGTTGAAGCTTCTCCGGCTTTGACGAATACATTATCATCGCGTGTCTCGTGCTGCGCACTCGATCAAGGTTTGCCCAAAACGTTGGAAAGGTTTTGTGGCCTAATTTTTTCAAGTGTTAGGTAGTGTTTCTAGGAATTAGGTTTTGTAATTTTTAATTTCATTTTTCACGATTGACAGAAAAACTACGCGTCCGATGGAGGGCTCTCAGACAGAAACATTTTTGTTCTTTAAATTTTTTTTTCATATCTTGCATGGTTTTGCTAAAAATCCTCATTTTCGTTTATATTTTCGAATTTGAAAAATGCCACAACTCTGACAATCTTGTTTACCAGCTGGTTAACGAACTCGACTTGTCTTTTTGGTGCCTCAAGATGGGTGCCAAAGCACGATCGAATATGATGATTCTTCCGAAAGTTACAGAGTTAACAGATGAGTTTTCATTACTTTTTTGTGCGATCAAAATTTGAATTTTCGATTTTTTGAGAAAATTCGTGAAGTCTCAATCACGCTCTTGTAGGGCTCCCAAGAAGGAACAAAATAAGGGAACAAAATAACAAGTCGAGTTCATCAGCCAGCTATTTCGGATCAAAAATGAAAGAGGGGGAGCATTTTGAACATTTTTTTTTACTGTTTTTCCAAGACTCAAAAATTGGAATTACGGTTTCCTATAGTAGGTGAAAAGTAAACCAATCTATCCTGATGATTTTTTTGATGAAGAAAAATATTCCAGAGTTATGGTATTACATAAATTAAAAAATATAAACGAGAATGAGAACTTCTAGCCAAAAAACGCAACATATGAAGAAAAGTTTGAAGAAAAAAAGGTTCCTTCTTGGGAGCCCTCCAGGATGATCTTATCAATTTTGTAAGTTTTCCCAAAAAATCGAAAATTCAAATTTGGGTTTCACAAACAATAATCAAAAATAAGTAAAATCAACTTTCTGATAGGACAATTAGTTTTTGGTTCATTTATAAAAAAGCATATAAAAAATGAAAAAAATGAACTTTTGGATAATTGACACAAGCTTAAGAGAATTCAAATAGACGAAAGTTCTATACCAGGAAAATATCTTCAAATGTGTTATCAACTCTCAAACAGGATCTATAGTTTTCAGTGCAATCAGGAAAAGTAACTCTGAAAATGAAATAATAAAATTTTTGAAAAAATGACTAAGGCTAGCACAGAAGATTGATAGAGGAAAGTTATTCACCCGAAAAATATCTGTAAATTTGTTATAATTTTTCCCATTGGACGCGAAGCTTTTGTTTCAATCGTGAAAAAGGAAATTGAAAATTAAAAAATTGAATTTCTTGAAAAACTACACGAGTAACAAACATTAGGAAAAGAAAATTCTCTACCGTTTTGGACAAACTTTGACCGAGTGTGCAGCACGAGATTCGTGATGAGAATGTATTCGTTAAAACCAGGACAAAAGAGAATTCACATTCATCAAATTAAAGTAGTCGATATTTTGCTTTTGAGTTTCACAAGCTTGATTTACAATCGTAGGGAAGTACAAAGGCCGAGCGCGTAGCGCGGAGTAAATTCATGAACGAGCGCGGAGCGCGAGGTGAGATTACCATCAAGCGCGAAGCGCGAGATCTGAAAGAGGCGCGCTCAAACTTGCTTGCCAAGCGAGCCTCTCGTGAAGCGCGTGACTAGAGTATGCCCGCGCGATGGGCAGATTTTTTCTTTATAGGACATATCGTTCTAAATTTTATTTATTAAATTGTTGAAAAATAAAAAATTCAAATTTTTTGCGAAACAATGTGAGATATGAAGTGAAACCAAGCACGGAGCGCAAGTATTAAAATGGGAAAGTGTTTCGTAAGGTCGATAGAGCCTTACGTAAAATCAAATCTTCTACATCTAAAATCTAGGGAAATTGAGGAATCTTTTTAAAGCTGAGATTTTTTATATCAAACTGTAATCTAGGCGTAGCACAAAGTACGAGGATCAAACGAAGACGAGCGCAAAATCCAAAAATCGCCCGCCCTCGGCGCACTCAAACTTGTGAGAGAAGCTTCAATATTGCGATTCAAACTTCTTTGAAAACTGGAATTAGCGATTCGCGAAGATTTTCAAAGGTATATTGTTTTCATTTCGAGAAAGATTCCCGTACTGGATAGCTCGACAGTTTATACGAGATAAGTTAGGCACTGTGTGAATGAATAATACTTCTGCTTATGACATTCATTCTGAATGCGTGCATTATGTTGGAATCCACACTCATCAAAGCTGGTTTGGGATAGATTACAATGAGACAACTTCGAATTGGTCGGGGAAAAAACGGGGCCAGTGAAAAATGGAAAGAAAACAAGATTTTTCATTGCAAAATTACTAGACTCTTTGATAAAAATCACGTAAGAACTTCAAATGTTCCTTACACCAAGTATGATAGCATCCATAAACATCTGATGGAAGACCTTGAACTATTTAACTAGGATATTCTTATTTTCGAAGATTTCGATCCTAGAGAGTAAAGTTAAATATTCGAATAATAATCATTATTGTGCATTTTTTTTCCAATATGTTCTCTGATTACATACTGACTGATTTGTTACCGAATTTCTCACCTCATACAGTTTTTTTCGTGCAAATTTTGTAGATAATAAAAATATTTTTACATTTTCATCATTTATGATTCAGGAAGTATTAGAATCGCCTGAAATTTCACATCTTGAATTTCCACTGGATCTTCACGTTTCGAGACCCTCTGAACCCGGAAATCAAGTTTTGGCGATGGTGTCTGTCTGTTGGTCTGTATGTACATCCGTAAACACGATGACTCACGAAAAAATGGACGGATCAAATCGGCTTCAGACACACTTGTGGATTGGTCCAAAAGAAAGGACGATTTCGGTAGCCAGCTTTTGGATGAAAAATATAAGAAGGCAGGCATTTTGAAAAAAATTTTTGAACTTCTTTCCAAGGCTTAAAAATTGTAAGTATGGATTATTGTAGTACGTAAAAGGCGGAACAATTTATCCGAATGGTTTTTTTCATAAAAAGAAAATTGTCAGAGTTGTGGAATTATGAAAATTCAAAAATATAAAAGAGAACGATAATTTTTAGCCGGAAACCCCAAGATTGAAAAGAGAGTCATAGGAAAAAAAAGTTTCTTCTTGGGCCGAATTCATTTCCAGTCGTGCAGGCTGTGTAAGCTCTAGTCGCAGAATCGTTCCAAAATAAAATATGTTGTTTTTCAAAGGATTGTAGATGATACGTATTTTACCGATTTGATAAACAAATTTCTTTGACAAACTTAGGAGCGTTTGAACTTTTGACGCTCGTCATGTCGTTTATCGAAAATTTATCGAAAAAAATATTCGGAGTTTCTAGTATTTGAACAAATGCAGATATTTGGCATTTCTCTTTGGATTCCCATAGATCTTATTATCCTGTTTCAGAATTTATGAGAAAATTGTGACAACTCTGAAAATTGACAAAATCGCAGCGGTTTTTTTGAAAATTTTTAAACTCAATTTTTTCAAAAACCCAAGCGTATTTTCTTCTGTTGATTTTTTTTCAAGTTAGTATGAATACAGACAATATGTTCCATATGATTTTACCTTGTGCCCGCGTCTTGCAAAGGAGAAAAAATTTTTTTTCTTCCAAAAGAATAAAAATTCACGATTTCTGCAGAAACAAGAAAAGATGTGAAAAAGATTCAATGTTCAAAGTTATTCCTTTAAAGAATTTCTCCAAAAAAGTTTCTTAGCGATATTTTCTATCTTCCGTCGTTATTGAAATATTTGCTGAAATAAATCAGGTAAACAAGAAAAGTAAATATTGAATAATTTCTTCGACTGTTTACATTTTAAGGGGGACATTGTTAAAAAAAATTGGTTTCTCCTGTTGATTGAAACCGTCCTTGATTATTCATGTCAGTGGGAAATTGCATTTATTCGCATTTCAGCTGGGTTTTCTGAGAAAATTGAGTTTGGAAATTTTCAAAAAAACCGCCGCCATTTCGTCAAATTTCCAGAGTTTTCACAATTTTCTCATGGAATCTGAAACAGAATAATAAGATCTATAGGGATCCAAAAAGAAATGCCAAGTATCTGCATTTCTTCAAATACTAGAAGACTTCGAAAATTTTTTTCGATAAATTTCCGATGAACGATATCACGAGCGTCAAAAGTTCAAACGCTCATCAGTTTGCCAAAAGTTTTTTTTTATCAAATCGTTGGAATACGTGTCGTCTGAAATCCTTTGAAAACAACATATTTTATTTTGGAACGATTCTGCGACTTGAGCTTACACAGTCTGCCCGACTGAAAATGAATTCAGCCTTGAAAGCCCTACAAAATCGTGGATACACCTTTCGATTTTTCCCAAAAAATCGAAAATTCCAATTTTGAGCGCACAAAACATAATGAAAAATAATCTGTGAACTCGATGACTTTCGAAAGAGTGATCATATTCGATCTTGCTTTGGTGCCCACTTTGAGGGACTAAAAAGAGAAGTCGAGTTCGTCAACCAGCTTTTTTGGGCTAAAAGTAAAAGAAGGGGAGAATTTTGAAATTTTTGTTTTGTTTTACTTACTCAAAAATTGTAAGTATGTCTTCTTGTGGTGCATAAAGACTACAAAAATAGGAAGAATTTATTCGAATGATATTTTTCTATAAAAAGAAAATTGTCGGAGTTGTGGCATTTACAAAATTCAAAGATATAAAAGAAAATGAGAATTTTTAGGTAAATAACGCAAGATTCAAAAGAAAGTCAGAGAGAAAGAATGTTTTTGCTTGGGAGCCTTACAAGATTATTATTACGAAATTTTGAATTTTCTCGAAAATTACAATTTTGATCGCGAAAAAAAAATTATTAAAATTATTCTGCGAATTCTGTCACTTCCGGTCGTACTTTGCACACGTTCCCAAGGGTCGGGAAGAAAAATGTTTCTTTTCATGAGTTCTATAAGATCGTTCGTATAACTTTTTGAATGAAAAAAAAAAAAAATTTCCAATTTTTATCGCACAACAAATAATGAAAAATGAAAAATTTCAGTTTGGATACGAAATCCATAAGAAGAATATTTCAAATAGAAGTCAGGATTTTATCAAAACTTAACGAGATAAAAAGAAAAGTTTGAAAAGAAAAACTGTTTTTACATTCTCATCATTTATGATTCAGAAACTATTAGATTCGTCTGAAATTTCACATCTTGAATTTTCAACGGATCTCTACGTTTAAGAACCCCCTTGAGCCGAAATCCTGTTTTGGCGATGGTGTCTGTCTGTATGTCCGTCCGTCTGTAAACATGATAACTCGACAAAAAATGAACGGTGCAAATCGGTCTTTCATGCACTTGTTTATATAATAAACAGCGCATTCGATTTCTCTTGTGAAGGTATCTTAGATAATAAAATACATATAAAAACTTCCGTCAAAAGTCGAGTGCGAAGCGCGAGATCCATATGAGGTTGCATTGGTTAACTGGGATCTAAAAGAGATTGATATGTTCAATTCTTTTCCGAACCTGCCTAATGATTGCAATGAACAATAGCAAAAGCGTTCCGAATTCAAGACACAAATACCCGAGCGCGAGTCAAATACATTATCGAGCGAAAAGCGCGAGGTCTGGCGGACGCGCGCCCTAGGCGCGCCGAAACTTGCAACCGAAGCGTGCTGCACGCAGAGCGCTCGATGAGAATGTGCCGATTTTTTGAGGGACAAATGTCAATATACAGAATTTCTTATTCCCGATACAATCTTACCTTCACAATGGGGAGAAGTTCGTCGTCCTTATTTGGAAGGTTGATTCTAAAGGAACCTAAATCATTCTAATGTTTTTAGTTCATATATATTCAAACTTTATTGCTTCCTATTATAGAAAAATATATTGAATATCAACGATTCTATAGGGTATGTTGGGGTATCTTACACACTGTTAAGTGTTCAGAATCTACCTTGCGTCGATAGAAAACTCCGCACCAGCTACTTCAGTGCAGTATGGACGTTTAGAAATGATATATTCGAAATCAAAGGTTCACTATAATTCGAGCGATATGTTTTTGCCCTGAAATGTTGAATACTGAAAAATACATCAATAATTTCACGTGGCGTGAGGTTGGAACATGGCGCTGAGCCTGTTAGTCACCTGCAGTGTCGTTCAGCCTGATCCCCGCTAATTGTAAAGTTTCCCGACTGAAAAACAGTTCGATTTTCAGCATATGAAGTGTGAGGTCGCTGGTTTTGTGGTTCCTTGATTGGATTTAGTGTATGCGATCTATTTTTTTTATTCTTGTAAATCTGAAAAACGGTCCGTAAATAGGCGAGTTGAATATTGTACCATCTCGTCGAAAAACACTGTTTCGCACTTTTATGACCAGTTGGTATCCTCCGGGCTGTATTGTGAAATGGGAGAATCAAGCTCTCCAGTCATGGAGAGTTTTGAAGCTCTTTTGTCTTTAATTGAGAAAGACACAGCTTCAACAAAAGCTGACAAAGCAGTTCTGAAGAGCTCAGTTTTCCAGATTTAGAGTGAGCTCCTGAAGGGAAAGGCCTTAAAGGTGAAAAACGTAAAACTGGAAAGCTTAATAAGAAAGTGACTTCGGAATCCTTAACTTCGGAAAGACTCTTGTGCCAAGAACGTGGTGATTCAAAAGCTTCAGGATTCAGAGCCATTCAACAAGGATCTCGCGGCTTCGGTTAGGCAGGTGTTTCCAAAGCCAAATTGGAGCCAGTAGTAGTGGATGCAGTCATCCTCTTGTGGAAAAACTTAGGTTCTAGGCCAGTTCTGGCGAGACTAGGATTTACGTCACAGAGACCACGTATCTTCGAGAAATCAAAGCCTTTCAATATTATTGGTCCGTCTGTAACGAGTGACAGGTCGAAACTGTAGAGGAAGGAGAGAACGGATCCTATGCAGATGAGGAAATGTCTGCTGGAACGAGGCTACGAGGTGGCAGTCAGGGGTGGTGAGCTTCAGTTTGAAGTAAAGACTCTCCCTAAGGAAGAAGTTTGTTAGATGAGTATGGGATCCCCGCCATGCACGGCGAAGTCTTTTCTAGATGCAGCGAGCACCGTGAGAAAGCGAAAAAGCAGACCGGAAACAGATGGGGTTTTAGATTTCGCACCCCCAACGAATGAATCCTTTTGCCCCAGAGATGGCTCGACCACCAATTTTCTTCCCGAAAATCAAAACCTTATTACAGCCGAAAAATCTGCCCCCCCCCCCCCATGAGAGGAAAGGAGCTTACACAAGAGCGTTTGAGTCCACATAAGACGTGGGGGTGGATGCGACTCGAATCATCTTATGGAACTGTCATGGTTTCTCAAACCTAAGCGACATTTCAGTGTTTTGCCTGGACCCTCCTGGATTTCGCATCAAAGAATCTTCGTATCCAAAGCATGTGTAAGCCAAACATATGGATCCCCAAAGAAACAATTAAATCATCAACCGTGCTCATTGATAACTCAACTGATAGCTTTATACACGCGAAGAAAGGTTGGCTTGCCATAACCAGAAATTACGTTCTCCCAACAAAACTGTTCGGTTGCCTATGGGCTGACCCAACGTAGGGTTTTCTGCAACCGAACGCGTTTGGTTGTATGAGGTTTGGTCTGTGCAACCGAACTGTTTGGTTGGTGCAATTGAACAGCTTGGTTATGGGTACTGCTCTAGTTGGTTTGCAGCGAACTAACATTATACATTATACATTCATTCCGTTGAGGGTAAGAGTCTGGTGACAAGCATGGCGTCGAAACATTCTTACACTCCCCAAACTCCATAGACACCTGTCTGAGAGCCTAAACCTAAAGTCAGGAAGCAAGCATCCATAAGGCATTATCCATTCCTAAATCATCAAAGCTGAAAAAAAGTGGTTCCTTGTATGCTACTTTACTCTACTTCAACGCATAGAATACAAAATTGTCAAAAGTGAACAGCAAAACACTCCACAAAACGCTTATGAATCGTTATGAAAGACTAATGCTACGGTTAGGGATGCGCGTCATGACGGTGACAGCTTCCTACTCTCCCCCAGAACATGGGGATTCATGAGTTTGCGCAGT
Organism: Neuroterus valhalla; assembly: GCA_011762715.2. NCBI lineage: Eukaryota > Metazoa > Arthropoda > Insecta > Hymenoptera > Cynipidae > Neuroterus > Neuroterus valhalla. The sequence goes on along the minus strand of WSXT02174547.1, from coordinate 12,247 downwards.
ACGAGTGTTTCGTCTGGTGACAAGGAAATAATGGAAATCTGCATTCGAAAAGCACGAGGGAAAGCATCAGATTGATAAAAAAATTAAATTATCACTCCTTTTCTGATAATTATATGTATATACTTAATTTAATATCCTACAATATATTTTGATTGCCAGTGCAATGTGCAATACACTAATGCGCAAGCGTTGTGTAGTAAGCCGCAACCGAACTAGGAGGTTAATGCGACCGAACTAGGAGGTTAATGCAACCGAACTGTTACAACCAAACAGGTTGAGTCGTCAAAACCATACCGGTTTGGTTGCGACAAACCTTCGTTAGGTTCATGTTACCGAAATGGTGCCGACCGAACTCAGTTCAGTTAGGGCAACCAAACCATTTCTTTGCGTGTGAATTTGAATGAAAGACAGTTCATAAATTGATATTAATTGGACGCGATATCAATTTTATAAAAACTAAAAATATCATTGTTGTCTTGAACATTCAATCATTAGTCAAAAAAGCGTGCGTCCATAAGCAGTGCAATAAAATTGTCGCCTACTATAAGTTTTAGCACGAAATCGAAATTGATCGATGGGAAATGATGTGGTTCAAATGCAATTGCAATCCTTAATGACTGTGTTACCAAAGAATTACTATGCGTGTATTGTTACGTTCTTAAGTTCTGTAGACCACAGGTGAGTTTATCAAAAAATGTCTGACTATCTTCTCCAATAAGGAGGCGTTATTGGGAATCCATTCTATAAGCATTAAGAGCAATCCAGTTTCTGTACTGATGACGTTGCAGATCAACGTAAACATCAGGTTTTCGTACAAATCCAATCGTCCATGATAAAATACCAGCTAGGTAACCTTCTATGACCAAAGGACCACCAGAATCACCATAGCAACTGCCTTTTTCCCTTGCAACATCCATGGTACAAATTGTTCTATTCGAAATTTGATGATTGGGATAGTAAAGGTTTTGACATTCTGACTGGCTGATGACTTGCACCTTGATTGATCGCAAATGGTCCGGAAATTCCATTATAGCCCTGAATGAAAAAAAATCGAACCTTAATTTAAACATATAACATATGCTATAACATATGTGATAAGATGTCTCACGTTCTCCCTTTTATTGTTGTACATCCCCATCCACTGAAAGTACCCAACGTGTCAGCTGGTATACCTCCATAGAGCAGTTCAATTTTCCGATTCGGTGATAGCTCAAAGTCGATAGGTGGTGTGATTTTGAGCAAGGCAAGATCATTGATGAAATGAGGTTGATTGCAATTTCGAAAGAGCAATTTTTCTGTTATGGTATGTTGTTTTCCTCGATCTTTATGTGACGAACCAGATGAAACGGTATATGAAACGTACCACCTATAAACGCAGTGACAAGCAGTAAGAATAACTTTTGACGAGATTATAGCACCTGCACAGTTGATTCTTCCATTCGATTGGATATTAACAATGTAGGGAACATCCTCAAGTGTCACTGGTGTATCGCCACTTCTAGAATTATCAATTAGACGCTTCCCACGCACTAGGAGGTTCAACGATGTTCCTGTAGGCAATATTCAAATAGTATTTATTTCATATGGGTTCATGTTGATGTTGCTATTGTGTACAAGAACATTCGGTCGATCTGAGACATATTTTTCAAATTTGTATTATTTTCCCACCATCAGGCTCGCGAACTAAGTCTCTCCTTGTATGAAAAAACACATGGGGGAAACAAATATAGGGAGAAAGGCCTAAAGGAAAGAGAAACTGGAAGATGAAACGACGGTGGAATGGAATAGAGACAAAAATACTCGAATACGTGTGGATTGTCAAAGGATTTGGTGAAGGAAATGCATAAGAGGGGAATCGGAATATTGCGAGAATTTTTAAGAAACCATGGCTTCAAACCTGGCTAGAAGTAAGGCTACGTAAAAAGTTAGGGAAATTTCTCCCTTTTCTCTTACCGAAATATCTAGCTTCAAATGGATTCAGATCCAAAAACTGTTGTTTCTTCCTTCAACCTTATTGGAATTCAAAAATAATTCAGGACATCTCCATGATATTTGGTCTTACGGTCATTAATAAATAAAAAACTCCAAAATATGCCATTAAAACATATTTTATTTCGTATAATATTTTCAACTACGTTATTAATTTCACAATTCAACAGTTTTTTCTAAATATTTATTTGTGTACTCTCTAGTTTGAATGTGACTTTATGGTGCAAATAAATACTCAAAGGAAACTGTTAAATTGTGAAAGTAATAACGTAGTTGAAAATATTATACGAAATGAAATGTGTTTCAATGACATATTTTGGAGTTTTTAATTTATTGATGACCGTAAGACCAAATATCATGGAGATGTTATACTTTGAATGTCCGAAGTGCGAGGTCTAGATGGACTATCATGTTCAAGACACGTTTCTAAAGGGTTAACTGTTTATTTAATTAGAAACGTAAATTTACACATTCAGAAAACTTTGATTCAAATAAACGAAATCTACTTTTGATCTATCTTTCTTGACGTGAAAGAAAAATTTGTTTAGATTTCGAAAAACTCCCAATTCGAAGAATTGCTTGAAGAAAGGAAATAAATTGTTTTTATAAGTGCAATTGCATTAGCTGTGAATATTTTCGTAGAAATGGTCTTAAATAAGTTCATTCTAAAATATATGCACATTGAATGCAATTGCATCCACCAAAACAATTTCTTTTATTTATTCAAACATTTCTTAGACTTGATAGAATTTGCATATCCAAGCAAATTTTAATATTGGATCAAGAAGAAGAGAAAGAAGAACGATTTTGTTTATTTAAATCGAAGTTCACTCAGAGTGTAAAATTATGCATCCAATTATGAAAACAGTTAACGAATATGAGATATTTATTCGAGAACTTTGAAGCAACACGAACGTTTCTAACCTTAAACCTTCAGAACTTTCATTATGTAGAATATAATCATTCAAGAACGTATCTTCAACGTGACACTTCCATCTGGTCTCCGCACTTCGGAAATCAAAAGTATGTCCGTGGGCCAAAAATGCTTCTCGCAAACAGGGTCCATATATCTTAGAACAATATCGTCTCTCCTAATTGGTATTTGCCATAATGAAGCCGGATATTCTGCTATGAGGGAGAAGTAAATATTTTCTTTCTCTTTCTTCTATGTATTGTAATGCAAAAGTCCGCTGTCCTGACCAGCGCGCCAGCAGTTCACCTATCGGAAGCTTAGATTATCAGAAAAGCGGGAGCGATGTTTGGGACTGTACGATCTAGAGAGCCTCTAGGTCAGAGGTGTACACTTTTTTTAGAAAATATAATTATAACGCTATTTTCGATTGTTCTATCGAATGAAAACATATTTTTCTTTATTCAACATTTGATGCGATTGTTGGCATGCTTCATTCTCTGTCAGTTTACCTAAATCCGGCTTGTCTTGGCAAATTTCACAACGCAACTCTAATTCCAAATTTTGCTGTGCTAAGAAGCTACCCGGCTAAAAATTTCGTATTTCGGAATTGATCCAGACTAATCCGAAATCAATCTGATTCAAGAGTTTTTTCCGAAACCTGTCCAATCTAATCCGAAAACTGCCCGAAAAGAATCAGAAATTTCTCTGGCTGAATCCGAAGTCTTTCCGGAAAATAAAGTTCGACTCCGGACACAGCCCGGCTCTATCCGACATTTGTCCGGAAATCATAATCTGAAATTATTTTTGTTAAATAAAAATGGGAAAGGGTTCGATTAAGGATGAGATCTGTCCGTTCGAAAACATAGACTCTAAAAATAGTCCGGCTCTATACGACATTAGTCCAGAATTCAGAACCCGAAATTATTTTTGTTTAAATGGAAACGGAAAGTGGCCCGGTTAAGTCCGAAATCTGTCCGACCAAGAACATGGACTCCAGAAGTAGTCTGGTCCTATCCAAAATTAATGCACGACTTTGAGTTGAAACTCAGTAAAGTTAAAGTGAAAACGGAAAGTCGTCTGAATAAACCTGGAATCCGTCCAATCAAAACATTTTTTCCGGTAATAGTCCGCATCCATCTGGAAGTAATCCGCAGCGTTGAGTTGTATTTTGGTTAAGTGGAAACGGAAAGTGGTCCGATTAATCCTCCAGACCGTATGAAACACGGACGAGAGCGGACACAATCCGGATTATTCACATCCGAAAGACCATATTAAAAGCGGATATGACCGGATATAATCTGAATTGATCGTACGGAAGACCGTACAAAACACGCACATGACTGGACACAATTCAGATTGATAACATTCTTCAGACCGTACTAAACACGGACTCAAGCGAACACATACCGGATCAACTACATCCAGAAGACCGTATAAAACACGGACGAGAGCGGACACAATCCGGATTATTCACATCCGAAAGACCATGTTAAAAGCGGATATGACCGGATATAATCTGAATTGATCGTACGGAAGACCGTACAAAACACGCACATGACTGGACACAATTCGGATTGATCACATTCTTCGGACCGTACGAAACACGGACTCAAGCAAACGCATACCGGATCAATTGCATCCAGAAGACCGTATAAAACACGGACCTAAGAGACGCATTCCGCATTGATCGTATTCTTTAGACCGCACGAAACTCTGATCCGGTCGGACCCAATCCGGTTTAATCACATCCGTATGACCGTACAAAACACGGAGAGGACTGGACATAATTCGGATTGATCACATTCTTCAGACCGTACTAAACACGGACTTGACCGAACACATACCAGAGCAACTGCATCCAGAAGACCGTACAAAACACGGACCCGAACGGACACATTCCGGATTGATCGTATCCTTCCGACCGCCCAAAACACGGATTCGACTGGACACGATCCGGATCAATCACATCCGGAAGACAGTACAAAAAACCGAAATGACCGGACACAATTTGGATTGATACCATCCGTTTTACCGTACAAAATAAAGACTCAAACGGATTCTTCTGGATTGATTGAATCCATCACACCGGACAACTTTCGGATTCTACCGGATGAAAATCAGATTTAATTTCGTGCTTCTTCCGTCGGACAAATTGCGGACACTTTCTAGTGGAATCTGGAGGACAAAAACCAGATCACTTTTCGGACAAGTTCGGGCAAATTTTGGAAACCGAAATTTGTTCGAAACTTGTAAGAAGTTTTTAGCAGGGTACGGTAGTTGTTTCTGCGCCGCGCGAGGCTAGAAAAATAATGTACTCTCACAGACATATGTCGAACCAAAGAGCAAGAGCCACTGCCTACCATGACCGGACCCACATGTGGCTCAGTCGCTCTCAGGCTGCTCAGATTGGTTGAGGTTAATCACGGACATCTTGCACTAATTCCACTCCGCACTCACGAGTGCGTGCGCTTAGCTGTTGTTTTCCTGCTTTATGCATTTTCCATGTTTTTCTTTGCTCGCTAAGTTTAGGGCTGCCAACTGCTACGCTCGAGGATGCGGGATAGCGCCTAGCTTATACGAAATTAAACGTCATTCTTTTACATACTCTCGCAGGCGCGAAATCAGGGTGGCGACTTGACCGGGAAGGACCGGCAATTTATTTCAAAACCGGAGATGCACTTGACTCAACCTAGATTATTAAAAATTCTACCATAATTAGACGATAAATGACCGCTTTCTTTTTATGAATCAAAAAGAGATCTTATCATTCGGTTTGAAGAATGTAACGTTCCTTTAATCTGATTCTCAAAATATTTAAATACATCTATACGTCATGAGAGGAAGAATTTAAAAATTTTTTACATTGTAAGAGAAACGTTTTGCGAATTTGATGCTCTGTGAGATTGTTTGAACTGACTCGAATTTGATAATCTAGCTGACAATAGTCCAAACCTACAGAAAGAATTATTATCTTCATTTTTTCAAAAAAATGTTTCTATCACATTTTATTTGCTTTCACTCATTTATCTGACCCGAAACAAGGAATTTGAGAAAATAATTATAGTTTTTATTTCCGTGCAGGGAGATCCAGTTTAGTAGTATAATTTTACTTGGAGCAGGGAATTTTCTACATGGAACGTGAACTTTTTGAACAAATTTAAATTCGGATAAGAAGAGAAGAATTTTTGAAAATCGTTCCTTTAATTCAAAATTTTTAGGTTCCCTCTTCTTAATTTCAAATAAAGAAAGTACTTCAAGTAGTTTTTAGAGTAGGAGTAGTATTTTGAAGAACAAATATATCTGAATTATGCTAGAAAACTTGCTACGTGGTTAATTGAAGATTCATCCTTTTTTAGTTGCAAAATCAACAACTGGTTTTAAATTTAAACTTGTTTGTTGGAAATCAATTCATCTTTTTTTATTGAAAATTCAAGTATTAAGTTGAATTGAATAGGTATTCTTGGATTTGGAAATTAAACTATTCCTTTGAGAATTTATGTACTTCATAGAAAATCTGGCTTTTTAACAGAAAATTAATCTCCATGGTTAAAAATTCATTTTCTGCTCAGAATATATTCATTCCCGTTGGAGATTAATCATTATACCCGAAAGTTCATGAATTTGATAGAAAATAAATTTATTCATTTGAAAATTTAACTGTTCCATTTTTAGTGCAAAATTTATCAGTTCGAGATAAAAAGTAGACGATTCGGCGACAATGTGCCTTTTTGTATTGAAAATTCAATTATTCCGTCGAAACTTCACATATTTTGTTGCAAAATGGATTTTTTGTTAGAAAATGATTTTTTTTGGAAGGTAATATTCTTATTTAAAAGATCTTCTCTAAGATTAACAATTTGAGTTATACAGTTAAACATGTCTCATTTTCGACGGACATTCATCTGGTTGATACTCTTAATCTTTGGTTTGAAATTAATTTTTTGAGCCAAAAATGTCACTATTCCATTTCTGTTTCAAAATTTCCATTCGTATCGATCAAATTTGAATCCTTTTGTTAAAAATTGGATTTTTTGATGGAAAAATGAATTTTTTGGCAAAAATTGAACTATTCTAGTTAAATGTTCATCATTTCAGTTGAAAATTCGTCTTTCTGGTTCAAAACTCAACTACTTCAGGTGAACATTTACAATTTCATTTAGTTTTTCATCATTTTGTGTAAAAATGTAATAATTTGTTCGAAGGTTAGTTTTTTTTTGATTGTTGGAAGTTAACTTCATTATAAGTATTTTTTTAACCGAAAACTTAATTCTTTCCAATTGGAAATTCCATAGAATAAGCTAAATATTCCTTGGTCTAGTTAAACATCCATTTCTCCAATTAAAAATTTGAGTATTCAAATTTTCGTTGACAATTTACCTTTACAGTAAAAGTTAATCTAGCTGTTTGAGAACTCATCTCCTTCAGCTGTAGATTCTTTATTTTAGTAGGAAACTCTTATGCTTGGTTTGGAATTGTTTTGTTGGAATAATGAAATTGTTCTTAGAAAATTATTCTTCCTATTTGAAAAGTAATCTTCTTATTTGAATGTTCACCTTAATGGTTGAAAATTGGAGTACTCCAGTTAAATAGTTATCTTTTTTGTCAAAAATTTTTCTTCTTGGTTCGAAAATTAACGGTTCTGGATATAGACTCATAATGTTATTCGGAAATTCATCACATTGTTTTTTCATGAATAAAAATAATTATTGTGTTTTGCGACAAAAAGAAATATGTTACTCCTAGTTCACCGGGGAAATTAGAAAACTTGACTGTGAAGAAGCGGGACGATTTTGTAATTTTTTATTCCAAATTCACATTCATTCAAATCCGGGATATGCGTGATGAATCTCACGTTTGCAGGACGTTTCGCGAGACAAGTTTCAAGGCGGGACAGGACCTACAAATGCGGGACTGTCCCGCGCGATCCGGGACGGTTGGCAGCCCTAGCTTAGTTAAAAGCGATATGATTCGTTGAATGATTGCGTGATTTAAAGTAGTAGCAAGTGCGTGATCTGCTCAAAACTCTTTTCTGCGGGCAACTGTGAATATTTCGGTATGTGTAGTTGTTTTTCCTTCTCATATACATGATTTATATCAATAATAGTCTGGCTAATGTTTGAACCCGAAATTGAACCAAAATTAAAGTTGCCAAGATTATTAGGGAATAAATAATCATGAAGGAAAAGGGAAGCTTTACCCAATGTGGATAAATCAATGGTAACGATACTGAAAATATATCTTTCATAGCGAAAAATAAAAAAAAAAGCATAAAGGATGAAAGTGTTTCTTTTATTATTAATTTCATCATTATTTCAACTGAGATCATTGATTCAAGAAATATACAAAATATAAAATTTCGCCAAAACAAAAAGGAGAACAATCGTACACTTACTAAAATATCCACTGTTACCCGTAGAGAACATTTTTGAGCAGATCACGTACTTGCTGCTACTTAAAACTACTAGTCCGGGCGCTGCGCTGGAGAGGGGTCGCCGTATGCACTTCTATGTCCAGTCGGAGACTTTGTTTATTGTTAGGTTTTTCGGTGCAGAAAATCAACTTTTCAAGGTCTCCGGGCCCGAAACCCGCCAGTTTTTTCGTCATTAACAATTTAATTGTTCAAACCAATATTCCTTGTTGTCTGCAACATTTACGGAATTTTTTGATCAGAAGAATTGATCGTAAATTGTATAACGAACATTTTTCACTTTTATCTTTGAAAAAATTTTGGTCAGAACAAAAGTTACGGGCTAATAAGTGAAAAAATATTGTGAATACGCGCTCTTTTCGCAATTATTCGATCATAATTCGGCTCGTACGAATGCTATTGAGACTTATGATAGCTCATTTTGAATAATATATACGTGAATTTAATTTGAGCCCTTGGCCATTTATTTCCGAGCCCCAGGAACAATTTTACAGTCCTCAAAATGTGATCTTTTTACCGAAAAATGACAGCATCAATTGTTTATGTCCTTTTGCGCAATGAATTCTAAAAAATATCGAAAAAACAAACATCCCATCTTGTTCCCCAACAAAAAACAAAACTTTTAAGCACTATTAGTCATTTCCAAGGCGAGTAGTTGCTGAATAATCGCCGTTTATGTAGCGCTCAGTCGATTGAGGCTCCGATTTCAGAGTATCGCGTGGCGCAGTCGCGCCTTGCAGGCGCTACAAAAACGGCGATTATTCAGCAACTACTCACCTTGGAAATTGCTACTAGGGCTTAAAAATTTTGTTTTTGTTGAGGAACAAGATTATATGTTTGTTTTTTCGATATCTTTTGGAATTCATTGAACGGAAGGGACATAAACAATTGACATTGTCATTTTTTGGGAAAAAAATAACATTTGGAGGGCTGTCAAAAGGTTCCTAGGGCTGGAAAATAGGTGGCCAGGAACTCAAATTGAAGCTACGAATAAATTCTTTAAAATGACCTATCGGAAGTCTCAATAGCAATCGTACGAGCCAAATTATGATCGAATGATTGCAAAAAGAGCGCGTATCCACAACATTTATGCACTTATTTGCCCTTGAATTTTGTTCTAATTAAGATTTTCGCAGAGATAAAAATGTTCGTGATGAAATTTACAATCAATTCTCTCTATTTCAAATTCCGCAAATGTTGCGGACAATAAAAAATATATATTTGAACAATCAAATTGTTGATAGCCAAAAAACTGACGGGTTTTGGGCACGGAGACCTCAAAAAATCGTTTTTCCGCAACAAAAAACATAAAAATAAACAAAGTATCTGACTGGAAATAGAAGTGCATACGGCGGCCCCTCTCCAGCGCCCGGACTATACGCGATTATTGAATTAATCATATCGCTTTCAACAAAGCGAGCAAAGAAAAACATTGGATATGCATGAAACAGGAAAACAACAACAGCTGAGCACATGTACATGCGAGTGCGAGGTAGTATTAGTGCGAGATGACCACGATTCACCTCGGCCAATCTGCGCCAACGATAATCCTGCTAAATGCGCATGCGCGAAGACTGCTCTGACGCTCGAGGAGTCTCCAGTTACTTTTTCACTTGCTGTACAGACACTTCACACTCGTCAGGCGAGATTGTCCATCAAACAATATAATGTCATTTTAATCAAGGAAATAATGTTTGCAAATACTATTTTACTCACTAATATTCTCTTCGGGTGACACTGAGGTTTTTTGAGGAAAAACCTCACAAAAAGTTATGAAAAGTAAGTAGAATATTCTTTTCATTATACGAGGTAAATCAAACTGATGAAGAATGAGCTATTTCGATATCACTGTCAGCGTAAAAAAGACCTATTGATACAACAAGCATAGCAGGGTTTAATAGCAATCATTCCGCATCTAAGAATTATATGCAGGATAAGTAAAACAGTTTCACTTTTTGATGTGTGTTAGTCTTATCTTTGTATTGCCAAACATATTGACTCTCGTTTGACGCAAGCAGTTATGTTTTAAATTTACTTGGAATAAAGCTATTCAAACTGGATGAACAAATTTTGTGGATTCCTATGAAATACACCTTTTTTGATCCAGCAACTTTTTTCATTTCTCTTCATTTGTTTACCCCCCCCTCTCTTCGATGAGTTTAAGAGTCATAACTTAACCATTACATATACATTTTTTTATATCAACAAATCTTATTTATTACCTTACCAACTATTTCTCAGAGTTTATATCTCTTTCTTACTTTCCAATTTCTTCATCCATTCCTCACCCTGAGCGTTGCTATCCAATGTCTATTTTATCCTATCTTTCATACTCTCCCTTTACCTCACGTCACCTGTATTCCTCTCTAACTTATGCAATCATAATTTCTGCTTATACCTACATACCCTACACAAATCTTTATCTCCATTCATCCAATATCTACATGCTCTTATATTCTCTCTTACTCTGAATATAACTCTTTTGATTCGTTTTCGCTGCTTTCTCATAATTTTCAAAAATTCCGTCTCTCCCTTCCTCTCAATAATCCTATACTTGCTGTTATATCTTGACCTCAGGAATTTTTCTCAACCTTTCCTTCTTCGTCTTGCCTTCATCTCTTCCTCTATTCTTCGCTATCTACTCCATAGTTGCATACCACACTTGACCACCCTTTCGCATCTGTCCTCTCATTCCAGATGTTCCCTGTCACTTCTTCTCTCCTCTTTCATTTTTTCTTCAAAGCCTAATGACCTTTTCAGATGCCTGATCATCATTTCCTCTTTCTCTATTCCTTTCCTTAGCATAGAACCTTGAGAGCTTTATGCCACTTTCACAACTCAACTAACAAATCTCTTGTACAGACTTTTTACCCTCTTGTGCTCTTCTCTTTACTAGGTTTTTACTCTATAAATGACCACACTAGCGCATAAAGAATCCAGACTCCAATCCTCTAGTCTTGCTTAAACCTTATGTTCCCTGTACCTCACACTTGTATCATTACGTTGCTCGTGGATTCCAGTCTCTTTCTCACTTGCAAATCAGTTTCCCCTTCTCCTTTAAACTGAAAATTCAGGTTTGAAAACTCCTTCACCAACTTTAATTCTTTGTTTATTGATCCTCTATTCATACATTTCCCTACTCTTCTTCTGTTCAAAACACATCATCTTACACTGAGTCATATTCAGCTTTAAATCTTCTCCCCTTACATACTCTTCGAACGCCCTTTTCATTAGAGTCATCCCCTTCCCGTGATCCGCTACCAGAATCACATCATCTGCGTATAATAGTGGATAAAGTATGTCTCTTTTGAAAATTGTTTCCCCTCTTTCCCTCTTCTCCATCTTTAACCCAAGTTCGTCGGATATGATCACTTCCTTCTTTTCTCCTATCTTTACCATTTCTTAGTCTCGAAAAATATCTCCTTTGTCCTCTTTATCAATAATCCATCAACTTCTTTTTCTTTTATGTACTTTGGTAGGAGTCAATTGCTGCTTAGAAATTCACAAAGAGTAATACTCGCTTTCTTCCCTTTTGACTAACTTCCTATTTATAAGAAAATTAAGCTCGTTCATGTTGTCTGTCATTCCTATCTCGTTTTCGTTACCTGTCCAATGTGTGGTATGCTTTCCTTTGTTTCACATGTCTCTTTAACCTATTTCTACGTCCTTCGCATAGACTACTCATCCTACGGATACGAGTGTGATACCTAAATATTTATCTCCCTTCGTTTCCTCGTTTCTCAATCAATGACCATCCTTCCCCTGTTCCGCTTTACCCTCTTGTCCACACCCTCTGAAAGCCATTAAAAAAACACTGTCTACACCCGCATCCTAATTTGTTAGCGTATACCCTCCCTACCTCCTATTTTCCTGTTAAAAACTTCTCGTGCCCTTCCCTCCTTTATCGTTTGCTTGAC
>WSXT02174536.1:0-22195 GCA_011762715.2 Neuroterus valhalla | reverse complement strand
AAAACGCGTTCATGTAGAACGGGGGTACATGAACGCGTTTTAAGCTGCGCTCTGCGTCAAACGCAACACTCTGTCTCCTACTTTCACACTGAAACGCGCAGATGAAAAGGGACAGAGTTATTGCGTTTGCGCGTTCATGAAGATACGGAATAACCCCGCATCTACATGGACGCGTAAACGCAATATTCTGTCCCTTTTTATCTGCGCGTTTCAGTGTAAAAGAAGGAGATAGAGTATTGCGCTTGACGCACAGCGCAGCTGGAAACGCGTTCATGTAGAATGGGGGATCTCATCTGTCCGCTGGATCTCGTGCTTCGCGCTCGTTCGTTTCAAACCTTGCGCTTCGCGCTTGGGTATTTGTGTCACGCATTCGGAATGCTTCTGCTATTGTTCATTTCAATATTTATGCAGATTTGAAAGTGAACTGAACAAATTAATCTCTTTTAGATCCCAGTTAACCAATGCAAACTCATATATTTAAGTTATAACGTAAGTAGGAATATATAAAGATTAGATTTCTTCAAAGTTCTATTGGCTTAAATAACACATTCTCATCGTGGCACTCGCGCTCGACTTTTGATGGAAGTTTTTATGTGTTAGTTTATCATCTGAGATACCTTCACAAGAGAAATATAATGCGCTGTTTATTATACAAACAAGTGTATCAAAGACCGATTCGATCCGTTCATTTTTTGGTGAGTTATCACATTTAGAGACGAACGGACACACAGACAGACACCATCGCCAAAACATGATTTTCGGCTTCAGGCAGTCCTTAAACGTAGAGATACGTTGAAAATTAAAGATGTGGAATTTCAGGTGATGCTAATACTTCCTCAATCATAAATCATGAGAATGTAATAAAATTTATTATTTTTCATAATGTGCTGTACAGTCAAAGTTTGAATTTCAAATTTCATTATGATAATCTCATACGAAACTTAAAAAGAAACGTTTTTCTTTCTCCTTCTTTTTACCATATCGTGCGTTATTTTATGTGTTTTTCGGTTTCTGCATGGTAATGGAACTTAACCCCATGATTTTATGTTTTATTATGTAATGTTTATGAGTAATTCTCAAAAAGTAAGGCATTAAAGATAGTAAGATTTTCCATCATGAAAAACCTCTTCAAAGTTGACAAGAATATTTCCTCCATTCAATCTGACCCTAAAGGGTGAGAAAATATAAAACTCAGAGATCAAGGGCTTTGGTGGTTCGGAACCCGTTCCAAAGTGTAGGTTCCCTCAGAAGAGGCTAATGACCTCCTAAGTAAGGTGCTTCATGTCGAGGAGACTGTGCTTTGGGGTCTCTAGTCAAGTTTGAGAAACTCAGAAAAAAGAGTCAGTGATCTTCTTGCGAAGTGTCTGCTTGTGAGAAGTATCACTTTGTGGTCGCTAGTCGATTTTGAGGTATGGACACACACACACACACACACACACACACACACACAAAATACTTCAATTAAACGCCAGGTCAGTGCGCCGAATAAAAGCATCCAACTGACGACCTTCGAAAGGATGGTTTCGTATATCTTCGCCCAACAACGGCAGCTGACGGATGGCATAGTAGCTGAAGCTCGCTGTGCTATTGGTCGGGGAGCTAGCTACATAAAACAGCATCAATAAGGTACACGAGGTTTGAGCATGTAATTCGGGGGCCCGAAGTTAGTGCATCACCAAACGCCATTTCTGGCATTCCACACAGGTCGGATATGGAAATGCCAGCCTGTTTTCCCAGACAAAAAAATGGGTTGAAAAACCTGATATGGTACACGAGTAAAATCTTTCGGAAAGTGGGGCTTGCACCTCAAATAAGAGCGGTGAAATAGCGCTAGAAGTTTTGCAGGTCGGAAAACCCTCGCGAAAAGCGATCGAACGTCCCGGAAAATTTATCCAAAAAACCTGATATGGTACACGAGTAAAATCTTTCGGAAAGTAGGGCTTGCACCTCAAATAAGAGCGGTGAAATAACGCCAGAAGTTTTGCAGGTCGGAAAACCCTCGCCAGAAGCGATCGAAAGTGCCGGAAAATTCATCTGAAAAACCACATGTGGTACACGCGTGAAAACTTTTTCATTACATTTTTAGGGTCTCAATTGAGAGAAGTGTGAAAACGCCAGAAGTTTTTCAGGTCGGAAAACCTCCGCAAAAAATAAAAGAAGGTCGACGTTTATGTGAAATAAAAAGTTTTCGCGTTCGGCTTGATCCATGATTTTTTTTTATTGCTTCATTCGAAATATCTGTTTCCGCTACACAAATATTGAAGGAAGTCATAAGGAAATGATGAAAACTCGCTGAAATACAATCATTTTGTATCGCGCTCGCGGTTTTATACCGCTTACTCATTTTCTGACGGTTCGAATCGCCAGTGCCACACGAAACGGGCTTTTAAGTTTTTTTTTTGTGTAAATTCATTTACAGCGCCATTTTTCAATCGATTTTGATCAATTTTTTTTAAATGTCTGGGGATAATTATACTTCCGGGTTAAGTCGCTCAGTAATTATTATCGACTCATGGCACCCGAAGAAACTTCGCGGAACGTCGAGGCAAGGTGGTGGTCTCATAGCTCGCTTCTCTCACAGGGGACCTTCAGGTCACCTAATTTTTGTGTTGGTCGATACTTTCCTCAGTGATAGACACCTCCTAGAGGTTTCCTGGGAAAAATCAAGAAAGGGCAATTTTCAGCCATTTTCGTGAAAAATGCATTTAGAGAATTTCGTGCGGATGGTCATGTCCCTGTTGTAGTACTATGTTCAACAGCCGGTTGGCTCAGCCCGTAGAGCGTTTGGCTGGTAGACGCAAGGTTGCACGCTTTATTCTCACTTCCAATACTTTTTTTTAATGCAAAACTTTCAATTCATACATTTCTTAATAATTATTTATGAAATTACGATTTTTAAGGATGGTTTAATCATTTTTTTCAATGAAAACTCTGTTTCAACTCTTTATTATCCCTAGTTTAGAAAGTTGTGTTTTTTATTCTGAATTATTCATTATTTAATAATTTGTAGTTTCTATATTTTAGGTTTACATTAGGAAATAAGTGTTTCAAACGAAAATTGCAATGTTAAATACGAAATGAAAATGTTTTATACAAAATGTTTCATAGTATTTTTCCTGTATTTCATTATTACTGAGCGACTTTAAACAAAAGTATGATTAGTCAGAGACATTTGAAGAAAAAGTTGATCAAATTCGGTTGAATATTGGCACTGTAAATGAATTTACACATGTTCGTTCAGCAAGCTCAAAATCTAAGCACTAAAGGTTTTACATGGATAGACAAAAAAGGAGAAACTTTCCGCTTCTTACTGAAGCCTCTATTATACAGTGTGGATACTGTAGCGCGACCTATTTTGCAGAGTCGTGTCCAGTACAACGGGCGTTATGGCTGTTCTTAGTGCTACAGTTCTGGCGTTTGGACAGACGGTTCAATGCGTTATCTTATGAAAGAAACAGATCCATTACGTCGGACCCACGATTCTCATATGGACGATGTGCGATCTGCGATTACAGCAAGTACACAATCTCGTAAAAGGAAGAATGCAAAACATCCAAAAAAGGAAAAATTTACCAACGGTGTTAAAGGGTATTCTGCGTTGTCGGATTTGACGACATTGGATATGGTATGGAGTTTTGTAAGAGATTATCTTCATGCAGACCTCCTCGGAGTTACCCTTCATTTATGGAAAACTTGGAATAATCGCAAAAGCCCAATATACCTTTCGAAGGTGGATGTCGATAAAATTAACGAAAGAATTGTACAAATGACTCCTCCACATGAGAACCATCGACTGTCGAGACCTCTGACTTCAGAAAAGTGTAAATGGAAGGCAACAGAATGGAGATCCTGGCTACTGTTCTATGCTGAACCGTGTCTAAAAGGAGTTCTAACTGAATGTGCTTTAAAACATTTTGCATTATTCTCTAATTCAGTATTCACTTTACTCCAAAGGAATTGGACCAATGTGGAGTGGACTTGATGAATTTTGTCGGGTTATTTGAGATACTGTATGGAGAAGGTTTCGTTACTTTCAACGTGCACAGCCTCCTTACACATGGTTTCGAATGTTAGAAAAAGTGGTCCTATATGGAGCTGTTCAACTTTCCTATCTGAAAATACCATTTTTTATTTAAAAGAATGTGTGCATAGTCCAAAAAGAATATACGACTAGATGGCGATAAGAACATTGCAGGCTAATGTTTTTAAAAGCTTTGTACAAGAATCAACAGAGATCTCTCCTTGCTTATCTTACTGCGAATCACTTTTCTCTAGAAATGAAGTACAAAATTACTGCCGTGGTAGCGCTCAGGACGTTATTTTTATAGGAAAGGGCGACAAAGATTCAAATTATCGTAATTTATCTCAAAAAGGCACGAGTGTATTAGCTTTCAATCGATGCGCTTTTCGCGGAATGATTGTTCACAGCGTGGAGTATCTGCGTCCACAAAAAACAAATGATACAGTATTTCGCCTCTTCAGTGGAGAATATATAAGGATATTGAAATTGTTGTATTTTGACGATGGAAGTTGGGCAGAAGTTCAATATTTTATATTACAAAAACTATTAATAACTTGCGGTACTGAGACTTCTACATGCAACAATTGTAAAATAAAAGACTTTTATTCAAGAATATAATTAAAGTACTTGGCGAAAAAATCGAAAAAGCGTTCATAGCACTTTCAAAAATCAACGAAAAATGCGTTTTCGTTAAGGTAGATAATGAAATATATCTATTTACACTTCCAAACACAGTTGAAATTCAGTAGAGCTTAATATTTTAAAGAGATGAAAACGCAAAACCATATGTATATAGTGGTTTCTTTTCTCGAGGGAGGGAAATGTCGGAAATTTGTCTCATGACGAATATAAAGAAATAATCCTCAATTTTGTATATGATTCTTACATATCGAAAGTGCATGAACATTAAAATTAGAAACTATTTTGTATATCTCATTTCTTTTCTATTACTCCTTACCTATTAACTTTGCAATTGTAAATTTTTTTGTAAGGCAAACTAAAGAAGCTCTTGCAAAATAGATGCGGACTACTTCCGGAGTAAATATTTTTCAATTGATTGCAGGTCCAAGATGTGGACTAATTTCTGATAGAACCAGACAATTTCCGGGGTCTCTTTTTTAAACGGGACAGATTTCGGATTTGTTCGGACGACTTTCCGTTTTCACTTTAACCTTCCTGAATTACCACTCACAGCTGCGGATTTATTTCGAATAGATGCGAAATATTTCCGGAGTAAATGTTTTTGACCGAACAGATTTCGGATTTAATCGGACAACTTTCCGTTTTTACTTCAAGCTTTACCGAATTACAACTCAAAGCGGCGGATTTATTTTGGATGAAGCCAGAATATTTCCGGAGTCGCTGTTTTCGAACGAACAGATTTCGGACTTAATCGGACCACTTTCCGTTTTCACTTCAACAAATCTAATTTTAGGTTCTAAACTCCGGACTGATTTCAGATAGAGCCGGACTATTTTCGGAGTCTATGTTTTCGAACGGACAGATTTCAGATTTAATCGGACCACTTTCCGTTTTGACTTTAACAAAAATAATTTCAGGTTCTGAATTCCGGACTCATTTCGGATAAAGCCGGACTGTTTTCGGAGTCTATGATTTCGAACGTACAGATTTCGGACATAATCGGACCACTTTCCGTTTTCACTTCAACAAATATGATTTCAGGTTCTAAACTCCGGACTAATTTCGGATGGAGCCGGACTATTTTCGGAGTCTATGTTTTCAAACGGACAGATTTCAGATTTAATCGGACCACTTTCCGTTTTGACTTTAACAAAAATAATTTCAGGTTCTGAATTCCGGACTCATTTCGGATAAAGCCGGACTGTTTTCGGAGTCTATGATTTCGAACGTACAGATTTCAGATTTAATCGGACTATTTTTGGTTTTGACTTTAACAAAAATGATTTCAGGTTCTGAATTCCGGACTAATTTCGGATGGAGCCGGACTATTTCCGAGGTCTATGTTTTCGAACGGACAGATATCAGATTTAATCGGACCACTTTCCGTTTTGACTTTAACAAAAATAATTTCAGGTTCTAAACTGCGGACTAATTTCGGATGGAGCCGGACTATTTTCGGAGTCTATGTTTTCGAGCGGACAGATTTCGGACATAATCAGACCACTTTCCGTTTTCACTTGAACAAATATAATTACAGGTTCTAAACTGCGGACTAAATTTGGATAGAGCCGGACTATTCTCTTAGTCTATGTTTTCGAACGGACAGATTTCAGATTCAATCGGACTATTTTCCGTTATAACTTTAACAAAAATCATTTCAGGTTCTGAATTCCGGACTCATTTCGGATAAAGCTGGACTGTTTTTGGAGTCTATGTTTTCGAACGGACAGGTTTCGGACATTATCGGACCACTTTCCGTTTTCACTTCAACAAATATAATTTCAGGTTCTAAACTCCGGACTAATTTCGAATGGAGCCGAACTATTTTTCAGAGTCTATGTTTTCGAACGGACAGATTTCAGATTTAACACTACTTTCCGTTTTCCATTTGACAAAAATAATCTCGGGTTCTGGATTCCGGACTGATTTCGGATAAAGCCGGACTATTTTCGGAGTCTATGTTTTCGAACGGACAGACTTCGGACATAATCGGACCACTTTCCGTTTTGACTTTGACAATAATAATTTCAGGTTCTGAATTCCAGACTAATTTCGGATGGAGCCGGACTATTTTCGGAGTCTAAGTTTTCGAACGGACAAATTTCGGATTTAATCGGACTTCTTTCCGTTTTCCATTTGACATAAATAATCTCGGGTTCTGGATTCCGGACTGATTTCGGATAAAGCCGGACTATTTTCAGAATCTTTGTTTTCGAACGGACAGATTACAGATTTAATCGGACCACTTTCCGTTTTGACTTTGACAAGAATAATTTCAGGTTCTGAATTCCAGACTAATTTCGGATGAAGCCGAACTATTTTCGGAGTCTAAGTTTTCAGACGAACAAATTTCGGATTTAGTCGGACTACTTTCCGTTTTCCATTTGACATAAATAATCTCGGGTTCTGAATTCCAGACTGATTTCGGATAAAGCCGGACTATTATCGGAGTCTATGTTTTCGAACGGCCAGATTTCGGACATAATCGGACCACTTCCCGTTTTCAATTTAACAAAAATAATTGCAGGTTCTAAACTCCGGATTCATTTCGGATGAAAGCGTACTCTTCTCGGAGTTGAACTTCATTGTCCGGACAGAATCCGGACTCGGCCAAGCAAATTCCGGATTCGTTTCGTACAGTTTTTGGATTGGATCGGACAGATTTCGGAAAAAATTCTTGAATCAGATCGATTTCGGATGAGTTCGGATCAATTCCGGAATCCGAATTTTTTAGAAGGGACGGGAATCACGGACCGAATAATTGAAGAACAAGGATGAGGATCATACAGAGGCAATGGCTAAGGGTGAGTCGCACAAATATCTGGGTATGCCTCTGCTATAAGACTTACAATTAGATTGATTCTTAAGAGATCTCACAACTCGGCCCAGAAAAAAGGGCTGTAAACACCTACAATATTTTTGACTTCAATTACCGTTCAGGGCTTATCGGATGTTCCAACACTAACCTTGATAGGATGAGCATCAAAATAAACAAGCAACAGTGATTCGACGGTGGGATAGGTATTACGATGTAAAGGAGATAGCAAGCGAGATGTTGCACTCAATAACACTGCCTGTGGAGCAAATCTTAATTACGCACTGTTCAGCGGGATTCTTGAATGACAGAAACAATTTTTATTTGTTTCAGAAATTTTTATTAAGAAATGTGGATCAATGATATATAATATCAAACATACAATGATTTTCGTGAATTTATTTATTTTGTGTTTTAAAATACATCAGCTTGATATTTATAAATAACTGAAATGCTGCAATAAAATGTAATCTCAATCCATAATATAAGCAGTCTAATTATAATGCTGATAGCAAAATAGTAGTTTTGGCCGAACACAATCTTCTCTTTTCGATATCTGGAAACGGTTTTGTATAATTTTTAACTACTTGCAGGAAGTACAGCTTTTGATCCTCATTTCTTGTTCAACGCTGCATGTGTAGATTACACAAACAACTCGAAAATAGCGTTATAAATAATCGTGCAGGACAAAAACAAACAACAGCGGCATGTTTTATTACATGTTTATTCCTTTAGTTTCGGATGACTTCCGCCAGTAAAGTATACTGAGAGCGCGCTGTGCACTCAAAAAGGGTAATCACCAATGAGTGAATGGACGAATATCACATAGAAATAATTCATACGGCCCTAGCTGTTTACGTTTCAGCTCCTGCTGAGTTTGTCCCAAGGCCATTGAAGCCAAGCCTGAAACCAGACAATCTTTGCAGGAGCAGTGTATTAATAATTGGTATGAAAATTGGGGAAAATTCTCTTTTGAATCTTTAATCATAATTTGCATTAGTAAATATGTTTTTCTATAATGTAATTATAATAAAGATGCTGAAAGTATAAAGAATTGAGTAATAAGTATAAATAGTTACTGGCGGTAGTAGAGTGTGCTGGCTGACAGGTAGTGAAAGAGTTTGACAGAATTTGTTTCGAACGTATGAGCGGAAAGTCAGGATGGAAGTTCAGAAGGTAAGTAGGGTGCAGTAGGTGAGTGGAGGAAGTAAAAAGTATTTTTTATTGGGAAGAGGAGTTGGGATTTAGGTCAAGAGGAAAAGTAAGGTTAGGTAGTCAAAAAGGCAGGTGGATTAGTATTCGATAGATTGAGCGGGTAAGGGAAACAAATAGGTTAAGCGTATGGTTGAGGAGATAGAGGCGTATCTGCAAGGGCTTTTTGGGGTGGAGTAATGGGAATAGAGGATAAACAATAGAGTTGAGTAGAGTATAGGTAGAAGGCATGAAGGCGGGAACTAAAAAAAGAGACATCTGTTGGTTGCAGTAGGATGGACAAATCTCATTTACCAAAGGACGGGCAGGTAGTCACCGAGCGGCCGGGTAGAGGCAGGAAAAGCAAAAATGTATCTGGGACAAGGTTGAGAAAATAATTCAAGAAAAAGTGGGAGGGTGTAGGAACAAGGAAGAAGATGTGACGGCGAGGGATGGGATAAGGGCAATGGAATGGAGAATTGACAGGAGAGAAAAAGAGGATAAAAGGAATAATATTATGATAAGGGGGCTCAGGGGAAGGAACAGGGAAGAACAGATGAAGGAAATGGAAGCGCTGCTGCAAAGCATAGAAGGATTTCAGGGAAAGGTATTGAAATTGAGGATCGAGGGGATAAAGGAGAGTGAAACAGCGTTCGTGGAGTTAGAGAGCTGGAAAGATAAGTTGATTGTGAATCAGAGTAAAAGCCGCACAAAGGATAAGAGGGTTTTTTATTGAGAGGGAAATTAAGAGAATTCTGCAAGACAGAGCTAGAAGAGAGAGAAAAGAACGGAGAGCGGCAAGGGTAGTGTATAAGAGAATATAAATTGAGACAAAAATGTGGGTTCGGAATGAGGGAGTGGCGAAACAGCAGGGTAGAAGAGTAGTTGAGGTGCTATTTTGGAATATAGAAGGAGTAGAAAAGAAAGTTGGGGACTTCTGGAGTCTTGTGCAGGGATTCGATGTGATGGGGCTAGTAGAAACGTAGGTGGAGGGCAAGGAGGAAGATAGAATAGAACCGAGGCTACCAAGGGGATTTAGGTGAAGACGGTTAGAACAAAGAAAGAAAGATGGATGACGTGCGAATTTGTAACCGTTTACAATAGGGATTGAAAGAAAAGGATCAAATAAATGGTAGAGGATGTTATAGATTAGAGAGAGGGGCGAATCGTAGGGGGGGGGGTCGATACGGGAATGAGGGAGGAAGGGGATCTCTGCAGGGACGAGGGAAGTTTTGAAAGGAGATTAAAAGACACGGTTAGGAATAAGAAGGAGGAGATTTTGAGAGACTGGATGGTGGATAGAGGGTGGGTGGTATCTAACGGTACGATAACAGGGGATGAAGAGAGAGAGTACACGCATGTGAGTGAGGTGGGAGCATTGGCGATAGACTATGTGGTCATAAATATGCATGAGTGGGAGGAGACGGAGAGATTCACAGTGAAAGGGGGTATAGAATCAGATCATCAATCTCTAATCTTGTGGATAAGAGGGGAGGGCTGTGAGATTCGAGTGGGAGCAGGAATTCCCATAGGGGAGAGGAAGATATGGGCGGGGGAAGGGGGCTGTAGAAAAGTACTAGGAGCAGCTGGGGAATGTGAGTTTGAAAGGGAAGTCGGTGGACGAGATATGGGAAGATCTGAAAGTGGACGTGACAGGGTTTGTGCAAAAGAAAAAGTTTATAAAAAAAAATAGAATGGTAGAATCGTGGTGGGATAGGGCATGCAAAAAGATGAAAAGAAGGGTAAAAGGAAGTACAAGAAGTGGAACAAAGGAACAACGGAGAGAGAGAGGAGTACGTCGAGATGAGGAAGGAGTTTAGGTTGAGGTGCTAAAGAACAGAGCAAGGGAGAGAGAAGGATCTATCAAAGGAGTTAGGAAGTGTTAAGACCGAGAGGGCATTTGGGATATTTCCCATACGCCCTCTCGGTCTTTCGGTTCCGAATGCGTAGGGAGGGGATAAGAGAGGAGATCGGATGTAAAAAACGGAGGGTGGAGCAGAATTGAGTGACAAATAGATAGAGCTACGAATGAGGAAATTAAAGAGGTCGAAGGCAGCAGGCTGGGACGAGGTGTAGAACAGACCAAATATTTTTGACACCCTAGCGGTTAGAGACAGGTTAAATTAGGTTGTGAAGGAGGTATGAAGGGCAATTATATTTCCAGGAGAGTAGAAGGAGGGGCTGATAGTGCCACTGTATAAGGAGGAGGATAGGGATAGGCAGGAAAATCATAGTGGAATCACATTGATGAACACGACGTAAAAAGTCTAGGCAATGATTGGCGTAAGGGACACGGAATTATCCAGAAGGAAAGGCATATTGGTAGAGATTCAGGGGGGATTCAGAGCAGGTAGGAACACTATGAACAACATTTATATGTTGCAGCATGTAGTGGATAGAGAGATAGCGAAGAGGGGCTCAAAAGTGTGCACGTTTTTCGTATATCTGAAAATTGCTTTCCTATCATTGGATAGAGGGAGTTTGTTGGAGGCTATGGTGGAGAAGGAAGTACAAGGTTATGGTGTTCAAGAGAGGAGGTGGAAGGGATAAGGGAGGTCATCGGAAGTGGAAGGGGATGGTGGTGCATGAGGTGAAAGGGTTTGTGTACCTGGGCCTCCTATTTTGGAGGAATGGAGGAGTGAAAGAGCATATAAAGGAGAGGGTAAGGAAGGAAAATGTAGTGATGAGGCAGGTTTGGCGATTGGGAAAGAGGTAATTAGAAGATGACTTTGAAAGGGGGTTGAAGTTGTTTGACTCCCTGGGTATGAGCGTGCTACTGTATGGAGTAGAGGTGTGTGGATAGAAGGAAAGCGAGGAGGTAAATAGGGTTCAGGAAAGGTATATCAGATGGATACTGGGGTTGGATAAAAGGAGACCTAGTTATATTGTGAGAAGGGAGACAGGGAGAACGAGTTTGGGAATTTTGACAGGTAGCCGGGCGTATAAGTATAAGGAGAAATTTCTGGAAGAGCGGGGAAGTAGGCTTATGAGGGAGTGTTGGTGCGAGAAGGAGAACAGGAGAGGAGATGGAAAGATGGAAAAGGTTATCTTCGAAAAAAAACTCTGCATAAGGATGGATTTAGAAAAAGTTATGAAGAGGGAAGAAAAGTGTATGAGATTGTTAAGAGTAACGGCATGGAAAGAGAGAGAAGGTAGAAGTGGAGGAGAGGATAAGTGGGTCAAGGATTAATGAGAAATATGAGTGGATTATGACAATGGAGGGGGTTCGATATTTGTGTGAGGAAGGAGAGAAAGGAAGCCAGAAGATAATAGTGAGGATGAGATCTGGAAGCATGGAGGGCTCTAATAGGTTCTGGCCTACGCAGGAGAAGAGAATGTGCGAGTTGTGTGGAAAGGGATATGCAAAGGTGTAACACTATATATTATGGAAGAATACGAAGAGGTCAAAAGAGGTAGAATTGAAATGGAAATAATACTGCATGAAAAAGGGGAGAATAGGGCGATTGCATGGGCAAAGGGGGTTGGGAAAGATGGAGAGGAAGAGAAGAAAGGAGGAGAGAGATGGAGGAAGGTATATGTGTAAGGAGAAGAGGAAATAGAAATAAGGTAATTGTAAATAATGTAAATAGTAGATGAGGAATAGCAGATAAATCATAGTAGATAAGAAATAAGAGGGAGACTTGGAGGCAGAGAGTTTGGCAATGCGAGGCTAGCAAAATTTAGGGGAATGCGTGCAAGGCGAAGCGAGGAAGGCAAGGTAATGAGAGCGATCGGGCAGATGATATTGTATAAAGTGAGGACGGATTTTAGATTTGAGTATGCAATGAAAGAAAGAAAAAAAAAAAAAAAATTTGTAAAACATGTTGGTGTAAGTTAATTTTTCAAGGCCAATGGGCTCAAGAATAAACGTTTATCTATCTATCATATATAATTATAATTGTGGGTAAAAGTTTAATGAATCAAAAATGAATGCACTTCCATAATTTAAATTTTATAGCCATTCATTCTAGACCATCTATACTCAATTTAAGAGGAATCTGAATAAAAAACAATAACTAATTTTATACGCAATAACATAAAGCTTTTGAGATTGAAATTCTTTTCTTGAACATAATTTTCTAAACAAATGATATTTGTTCGAAGAATTAAAAAGTTGGATGTATATTCTTTCTTCACATTATACAGACAGAAAAATAATAATTACGTGCATCCTATTTTATTCCATTTCTCTGAAGTAATCGGAGAAAAAACTGCTCGAGCAATCGAAACTTGTTTGAATGAATCGAAAATTTGTAAACATTAGAAGAAGTGTATCGAAATTATATTATTATTAAAAAAACGTATTGAATACCAAATTGATGAAAAAGTGAACATCTCTATTGAGTTGTTCGGAAACTAATCTCGCTTTTTAAGAGCAAATGAATGAATATTTTTGACAAGAATCCTTTGGAATGCATTAATATTTTCAAATGAATAATTTAATCATATGTTTTCTTTATGAATTTGTCACATCAAGCAAGCTCAGAAATTCTTTATTTAAATTATGAGCTTTGAGAATAGAAAGATTCCAAATCTCTGGTTCATCAAAACTGAGTGTTCATAGAATTTGAGCCTTTTAGTGTGAACAACTGAAAAATTTTACAAGCATTTTCGGAAATAATCTGGAATTATTTTCCAATATAGACTTTTTCAAAATATTCTACTCGAAGTACCTCATCTCTTCAACTCGTAAATTTTTTGTATTCTCAAATTTGTACGTTTTCAAATCAATAAATTTCAAAGTCCCATTAAAGAGAAGGTACATTTTAATTTTTCTAGTCCTTTGGAAGTTTGCAAAATGGGAAAGATACAAGTTGGTATCCTGCTGCTTACAAATTTAAATTCTATCTCAGTTTGTGAATCCAAAAGATCAGAAGTTTAAAAAAGTAGAGATTAAAAATGAAGACTCTCAGAAGTTACCGTTATCACAATGAACTTTAGTTCCAGAAATTCGCAGCAATGAACACACAAAAAAGTCGAGTTAGAATTTTTACATTCAATGTCTCTCAAGTGGAATTTCGATCTTGAAATTAATTTGAGCACCGCATTCAAAATTAAAAAAAAACTGTAATGTTACGAACAAATTTTTTGGTTACCTATATCCATCCCGTAGTATATTTCTGCTGGTGATAATCACACCAGAGGATAGGTCCTAAGAGTCTCGATCTGCGTGGAAATTGGTGCGCATTATCTTTCGTTTTTTGCGACTGTCGATGAAATTCTATGAACTGAAGTTTAAGGCCAGGCGGTAGGTAGTTTTGTTTGACAATAATTCCGACTAAATAAATGATGGTTTTGAAATGTTCTTTGGGTCAATATAAGGACCCGTTTTTGTTATCCCCCTCCTCCTCCCTGTGCGTATCTTTTTTCAGTGGCGTAAAGTTCCAAAAAACGGTTTTTTATTTATAACTCGTTCGTTTATGATTTTTTGCAATCTTCGTGCATACAAAAATTGAAGAACATAAAATTGTGATAAAAAAGGTTCTTGTGATTTTTTTTATACGACCCATATTTTTCGAATAATAGCCGAGCAAAGTCCAAACAATTTTTTTAAATGTCGAAAACTTGTACTTATGCTAGTCCTGAAATGAAATTGGATAAATATATGCAATATTTTTGGTAAAATCAATGTTAATAAATAGACAATACGTTGCCAACTTAATTTTTTTTGTTTATGAATAATTTTTATAATGGAATAAATGTTTTCACTATATACGGTTCCCACAATCGCGAGCCTATGTATGTAAGTATTTGAGACCACATAGACGATAAATTTATAGAGGATGTCTTTACCAGTCTTCTCGGCTAAGTGGAGGTTTATTACATGTATCTGGAAGAACCTGGAGGTTTCGAAATAGTCAACACATTTTTCAGTATAGCCCAGACTGCGGTAACGTTATAGTCACCAAACGACGCGACGGTACAGGCTTTATGTGATTAGATTTGCAAGTGAAAAATGGATGAAAATAATTGTTTTATGTGTGAAAAAATCTACCCGCTATGCGGGCACATTCTCATGGCGCGCTACGCGCGCGGCTCGCTTCGCTCGCGAGTTTGAATGCGCCTATGGCGCGCGTCATTCGGATCTCGCGCTTCGCGATCGGCTCCATACGTGCTTGATTCAGTTTACAGTGTAAAGCATACGCAGAGTTTCAAATATTGAAAAACTGCTGAAAACCTCTACTTCTATGAAGATTATTGAATGTTTTTTTCATTTTAGGTGACATTTTTCCACATTCTTATCATTGATGATTGAGTAAGTATTAGAATCGTCTGAAATTTCACATCTTGAATTTTTAAGGGATCTCCACGTTTCGAGACCCCCTGAAGCCGAAAATCAAATTTTGGCGATGGTGTCGGTCTGTTGGTGGTTATATCCGTATGTCCGGCCGTCCGTGCGTCCGTAAACACGATAACTTACGAAAAAATGGACGGATCAAACCGGCCTTTGACACACTTGTTGATTGATCCAAAAGAAAAGACGAGTTCGTTAGACAGCTATTTTGGATGAAAAATGAAAGAGGGGGAGCATTTTGAGAATTTTTCCGGACTTTTTCTCTTAGTCTTAAAAATTGTAAGTATGGTTTCTCATAGATCATAAAAATTGGAACAATTTATCCTTATGATTGTTTTTTATAAAAACGGAATTGTCAGAGTTGTGGCATTTTCAAAATTCAAAAATATAAAAGAAAATAAGATTTTTTAGCCAAATAACGCAAGATCGAAAAGAAAGTCAGAGAGAAAAATGTTTCTTCTTCGTAGACCTGAAAGATCGTTAATACAACGTTTCGAATTTTCTGAAAAAATCGAAAATTCCAATTTTAATCCCAAATCTGTGAACTTGATAACTTTCAAAAGAATGACCATATTCGATCGTGCTTTGGTACCCATTTTAAGGAACCAAAAAGCCATTTCGAGTTCGTTAACCAGCTATTTTCAATAAAAAATCGAAGAGATTGAGCATTTTGGAAATTTTTTTTAACTTTTTTTTCCAAGACTCAAAAATTATAAGTACGGTTCCTTATAGTACGTGAAACTTAGAACATTTTATCTAAATAATTTTTTTTCATAAAAACAAAATTGTCAGAGTTGTGGCATTTTCAAAATTCAAAAATATAAAAGAAAATGGAGATTCTACGCGAAACAACGCAAGATATGAAAAATGTATGAGAAAGAGAAACGTTGCTTTTTGAGTGCCGTATGAGATTATTATAAAGAAATTTCGAATTTCGTAGAAAAACGAAAAATTAAAACTTTTACTGTACAGCACATAATGGAGAATCAAAAATTTGCATTACATTCCGTCAAAAGTCCAGAGTTAAGCGCGAGTGCCACGATGAGAATGTATACCTTAAAGCCAATAGAGCTTTGAAAAATTTATTCTTCATATATACTTAATTACGTTATAAATTAAGAATATGAGGTTGCATTGGTTAAATGGGATCTAAAAGATATTGATTTGTTCAATTTACTTTCAAATCTGCATAATTATTGAAATGAACGATAGAGAAAGCATTCTGAATGCGAGACACAAATACCCGAGCGTGGAGCGCGAGGTTTCAAATGTACAAGCGTGAAGCGCGAGTCTCATACATTATCGAGCGCGAAGCGCGAGATCCGGCGGATGTGCGCCCTAGGCGCGCTGAAACTTGCGAGCAAAGCGAGCTGCGCGCGGAGCGCGCGATGAGAATGCGCCTGCGAAGCGGGCAAATTTTTTATAATAGGTTTAGTTAAGGCTCTACTGGCCTTGAGGAACACATTCTCATTACAATACTCGCCACTGATATATACATCTGACATATTTTGGCTAAAAAATTGAACTTTTCATTGTTCAAAAATCCGAGGGGCTATTCACTGAGATTTCATGTAAGTCTGTTGCAGGCTCTGTAGAACGACACTTCATTTAATAGGACATATATAAAAGAATATTTCTTAGTAGTATGAATTTCAACAGAAGAAAGAGTTTTTCGAAAATTTAAACTCTGTAAAACGACACTTTATTCAATAGTACGTATTAAAAAACAATAATTCTCAGTAATATGAATTTCGAAAGGAGAAAAAGTTTTTCGAAAATTTAACCTCTGTAAAATGACACTCTATTTAACAGAATATATATTGAATAAATATTTCTCAGTTATATGAATTTCCAGAGGAGAAAGAGTTTTTCAAAAATTTAAGCTCTTCAGAACGACACTTTATTTAATAGAACATATATTAAAAAAATATTTCTCAGTAGTATGAATTTTGAAAGAAGAAAAAGTTTTTCGAAAATTTAACCTCTGTAAAAAAAGACACTTTATTGATGATCAATTCAAGATATCAAAATGAAAATCGCAAGTTAAATAATGAAATTTAGGAAAACCTCGATTTGATAGTAATATCAAATATTCTACAAATATTGCATACGAAATGATAATACTCAAAATATCCTTCAAAGCGTGAATGTATACAGACATCAACTGCAATATTTATTAGAATCATTCAGCAAATAAACAATGATCCAATTGCATCAAAACCCAAAATTCAATGCAAATTCTGCCAGTGGTGTGCGATGTAAACAGAAAAGAAATCTATTGCGCATGATCATAGCAGACGCTCTGGTCCGAGTTCGATTGTGATCATGTATCTGAAGTCCACCGAATAGCCGCGAAGTACAAGAGAATCATCAGAGACTAACCAAGGACTAACAAAAACTAACCGAGAGTTTCACTGACTACTAGAGGGACGACCCAAGGATTTTCGATAAGTTAATCGACGTTAGTCATGAGAATTCTTCAGTGAATAGCCCCTCGCAAAAACCGTTGTCACGATTAAAACAAAAGAAATCTGTCCGAAACGCGAACTTTTTTATGTGACCACTAACTCTAACGCATCAAATGTATATAATAATAATTTATATACCTCGTACTTTGTTTTTAATTCTTTTGTGAGATCAGAATCGGCGTTTTCGATTTTTTGAGAAAATTCAAAAAGTTGTATTCACTATCTTGTACGACTCCCAAAGAGAAACATTTTTCCCTTCTGACTTTCTTTTCAATCTTGCATTATTTGGCTAAAAATTCTCATTTTCGTCTAGATTTTTGAATTTTGAAAATGCCACAACTCTGACAATTTAGCTTATATAAAAAAAAAAAATCATAAGAATAAATTGTTTCACTTTTTACCTACTACAAGAAACTCTACTTGGAATCTTTAAGTCTTCGAAACGAAATTCTAAAAAAATTTTCAGAATTCTCCCCCTCTTTTATGTTTGATCCGAAACAGCTGGTTTAGGAACTCGACTTGTGTTTTTGGTCACTCGAAATGGGTGCCAAAGCGCGATCGAATATGATCATTCTTTCGAAAGTTATCGAGTTTACAGATTATTTTTCATTATTCTCTGTGCGATCCAAAATGGAATTTCCGGTTTTTTTGAAAAAATTCAAAAAGTCGTAGTCACGATCTTGTAGGGCTTCCAAGAAGAAACATTTTTCTTCCCTGACTTTCTTTGCAATCTTGCGTTATTTGGCTGAAAATTCTCATTTCCTTCTATATTTTTAAATTTTGAAAACGCCACAACTCTGACACCTTTGTCTCTATCAAAAAAAATCATGAGGATAAATTGTTTATTTTTCTAACTACTACAAGAAACCGTACTTGAAATCTTTGAGTCTTCGAAAGAAAATTCAAAAAAAATTGTTCAAAATGCTCCCCCTTTTTTATTTTTGATCCAAAACATCTGGTTAACGTACTCGACTTGTATTTTTGGTCCCTTAAAATGGGCGCCAAAACACGATCGAATTTGATCATTCTTTCGAAGGTTATCAAGTTCACAGATTATTTTTCATTATTTTTTGTACGATCAAAATTTGAATTTTTTCATTTTTTGAGAAAACTCAAAAAGTTGTATTCACAATCTTGTAGGGCTCCAAAGAAGAAAAATTTTTTCTCTCTGTCTTTCTTTTCAATCTTGCGTGATTCGGCCAAAAATTCTCATTTTCTTTCATATTTTTGGATGTTGAAAATACCATAACTCTGACAATTTTGTTCTTATCGAAAAAAATGATAAGGATAAATTTTTTCACTTTTTATGTGCTACGATATGATCATTCTTTCGATAGTTAACGGGTATACAGATTACAGACTATAGACTACAGAGAGACAGACAGATACCTTCGTAAAAATCGTTTTTTCTGACTCAGGGGGTCTCGAAACGTGGAGATTTCATTTAATCCGTGAATGTCAATTTTCGCATAAAACCAATATCTTCTCATTCAGAATGAGAATGTAAAAAGTCTCTTCGGCGAAGGTGATATTATACCGATGTGAAGGAGAGAGGGACGAAAGCTTAAGACAAATGCATCGCGGCTGCTGTTAAAGCGGGTAAGATTAAATCGACTGCT
Organism: Neuroterus valhalla; assembly: GCA_011762715.2. Taxonomy (NCBI): domain Eukaryota; kingdom Metazoa; phylum Arthropoda; class Insecta; order Hymenoptera; family Cynipidae; genus Neuroterus; species Neuroterus valhalla. The sequence goes on along the minus strand of WSXT02174536.1, from coordinate 3,144 downwards.
AGGAGATCAATTGATGGATTTTCGTGGCTATCTAAATGCCTATTTTGTGCGGAAGATGCATCGTCCGAGTTTGGAAAATCGGACACTAAGAAGGCAAAGAAAAACAAATTATTGTCGGTAATCTCATGACGATATCCATTCATGAGAAAATAATGAGAGTTGGGAAAAATCAGAATGATGAATGGACAAGGACTTTATTATCGCGCATTAAAAATGTTGATCTCTTAGCCGCTGAAGGTCCTATGTAAATAAACAACTCGTATGCATCCCTGACTAGAACTGTTGTTAAATATGCTCTTACTATTTTTTTCAGATTAGAGAAAATAGAATGCTGATAGTTTTAAATAGAATTCTGGCTATTTTAATAAGAAATACCATGGTAACTTTAACGAAACGTAATAGTGAGGGCAAATTCTGGTTGACTTAGGCGACATTTTTTTGAGTGTGTAATAAATATTACGAAAATACGAAATATTTACTGAAAGGATTTTGAAGTTAATTTTTAATTACGATTGCAATAATTATGTTCGTATCTACAGGTAGATACCATTCGACCTGCATTAGGGATTTCTTCCGCCCTCAGACAACGACACATGAAAAGGGCCGACCTGGAAATGAGGACCTCTCCCCCGTGACCGACTTCATTTATTCCTATATTTTGGTGAACCGCGAGGAATGTCAGTTTTCTTTGAATAAGATATTAACAACATATAAGGGACCCCCTTCCATCGACGCGGAGCATTGTAATGAGGCTAGAGAGCACTTACAAAGATTAAATAATTATCTCGCAAAAAAGGAGCAAGGATCCGACTATTTCCTTCCGTGATACTAGACATAAGATATTGACCTGATTCTAATTCAATTTCTTGGTACGCCTGTTACCTTCTGGGTTTTTTCAACATTCGAACGACCAAGCTATTTTATCAATTTTTCGACTAAATGGTCTTAAATATTTACATACATAGGCTCGCAATTGTGGAAACCTTATATAGTGAAAACATTTATCCTATTGATAAACTTATTTATAAACAATAAAAATGAGGTTTTTAATGTATTATTTATTTATTAACATTGATTTTCCATAAATATGCATAAATTTATCCAATTTCATTTCAGAACTAGTATAAGTGCAATTTTTCAACATTTGAAAAAAATTTTTGTACTCTGCCCGGCTATAATTCGAAAAATATGGGTTGTATGAAAAAAAGCAATGAAACTTTTTTCGTGGAGAATTTGATGTACTTTAATTCTTGAGAACACCGAGATTGCGAAAAAACCATAAACAAAAGAGTCAAAAACAAAAAACTTTTTTTTGGAACTTTACGCCACTACCAAAAGATACGCACAGGGAATAGGAGGGGGATAACGGAAACGGGTCCTAATATATTGACCCAAAGAAAATTTTAAAACCATATTTTCGTTAGTCGGAATGATTGTCAAACAAATCTATACCTATCGCCTGGCCTAATACATGCATTACACTATATAATGGACCGAGCACGAAGTGCGAGGACCGACATCAGCCGAGCGCGAAGCGCGAAATGAGGGTGTGCCCACGAAGGAGGCAGATTTTTCAGAATGACAGTAGGTCTATCGTTTGGTGTCATGAACTCATTTTTGTCAAAAAAGTGATATAGCATTCTATGGTTCTGCGGTCACAAAATTTCAAAATTCGTCTCTGGTTAAATATGCTAGAGAAGGATTCTTCCGAAATCGCATTTTTTATAGCAAAAATGTATAATTAGTTCCACAAAAAGGGTTTGATTTCATGACTTCAAATCTATTCGAAATATTCAGAATTTATTTCAAATTTATAATTTGTCTTTGGGAATAACTTCAGGTATCAACAAAAAAATTATAAAATCTTATTATTTCCAATTACCCAAAACTGCCACAAAATAAAAAAGCGCTTGTGACACGCTTTTTCGTGTCCTTAAAACTCAATTTTCTCGAGACTAGATACATTTTTTCGAATAAACTTTTCTCTTCCGTATTCAGCATACACATATCTAGGGAAGATACATTTTTACATTTTCATCATAATGAGAACATATTGGTTAATCGACTTTCGCGGAATTTATGAAATCTCCACGTTTTGAGACCTCCTCATTCCGAAAAAGTAGTTTTTACGTTGGTGTCTGTCTGTTGTCGTTGTCGTTGTCGTCGTTGGTGTCTGTATACTTCATAACTTTTGAGAGACTAATCGGATCGGATTACCCTTTGGCACACATTTTTAGGGATCAAAAAGACAGGCCAAGTTCGTTAACCAGCTATTTTGGATGACAAATCAAAGAAAGGAGCATTTTAAACATTTTTTTGTACTTTTTTTTCCAAGACTCACAAATTGTAAGTATAATTTCTTTTAGAACGCAAAACGTGAAACAATTTATTCCAATCATTTTTTATCGAAAAAAAACAAAATTTTCAGAGTTATGGTATTTTCAACATTCACAAATATAAAATGAAATGAGGATTCTTAGCCAAATAACGCAAGATTGAAAAGGAAGTCAGGGAGAAAAAATGTTTCTTTTTGGGATCCCTACAAGATTGTGAATAGAACTTTTTGAATTTTCTCAAAAAATCGAAAATTCCAATTTTGATCGCACAAAAAATAATGAAAAATAATCTGTGAAATCGATAGCCCTCGGAAGGATGATCATATTCGATCGTGCTTTGGCACCCATTTCGAGGGACCAGAAAGACAGGTCAAGTTCGTCAACCAGCTATTTTGAATCAAAAATAAAAGAGGGGGAGCATTTTGACAATTTTCTTGGACTTTTTTTTCCAAGGCTCAAGAATTATAAGTAAATTTCTTGTAGCACGTAAAAAGTGAAACAATTCATCCGAATTATTTTTCTCTATAAAAATAACATTTGTCCAACACCCGCGATCGAAATGCGACTTCGGAGGCTCGTCTTGAGTGGACGAAGTTGTCGATTCCTCGGTTCATGACGTCACAGTGTTCGAAGTGAGTACTTTTCCCACTAGTAGTCGAAGTAAGTGAGAGGGATGTGATTAGCGTGGTTGAAGTGGTGAGGGCAGTCGATATAGTAGATCTCTGTAGTGGTGACATCAGGTGTTAACGATGTTAACTGCTCTCGGGCTCGGATGGTGGGGGGAGGGGCGGGGGGTGACCCTCTTCCT
>WSXT02174525.1:6321-22195 GCA_011762715.2 Neuroterus valhalla | reverse complement strand
AAAGAGATAGAAAATTGGTCCCAAATGACTTTCTGTGTAGGTCCTGCAATGCGGCTGTTTGTGGCAGGCGTAGCAGGCAGTCGGTCAATAGGCAGTGAGCCAGCACTGTCCAAAATCTAAATATCTCCACGTTTACTTTGCACCCTTCGCCCGAGAGCAAAAACGGTCCTTGAATAAATTATTACTCAGGAAATGAAGGAGCTGCGGCTTGGTCTTTCATTAAGCTTAGAAGTAGAGAGTAAACCCTCATTATTCTAATTTCGTGTGCCCTGAAGAAACCACCCTTATTCCTCTTCTTTGTTTTTGATGGCACGTTCTCTAACTTCTAGTGGCTTATCGTATCATATTTACGTGCCTTAATTCCCTTTCACAACTCTTTTGCTGTAATCATTTTCTATTTGGAGAACTAGATTATTTCTGTCCATTCAGGTCCTACTTTAATTCAAGATTCAAGATTTCATGAGGACGAATGTCAAACATCAGGGGTAATAAGTTGAATGAACGTTCTATCTTACTTTTTCAACACATGACATCCTAGGCTTCAACTTCCATCTTGGAATTCGATCAAAGTGATTTGCAACAGACTGGTATTTAGTTCCGATCGAATCGTAATTTGGCACACGTTTTGAGGAAGCAAAAAGAAAGGTCAAGTTCGTTAATCAGACTTTTTTGGACCAACGGTTATGGTTTTACCCAATGAAATAAAATATTAAAGAAGCCAAAATCCGATTTTCTAACAGCCTATGCTAGGTACAGAAAAAAGGTATTGAAGAAAAATTATTTATGTAAAATGTTCCACAAGTTTGCCGTGTATCATTTTTCGGTAAGTGACGTATTTGTTGTTGTATTTGCAAAAATAATATGAAAAGTAAAAGTTCGTTTTGTAGAAAAACTGTACGAGATGAGAAAAAATGTAGAGAAAGAAAATTTGGTAACTTTAAAAAGATCTACAAATTTTTCATTACTCATTTTTTTATAGGACGCACAGTTTTCGTTTTATTAAAAGACATAACAATCGTGAAAACAAAGTTTTAAAATAGAAAAATTACGTTCCCAGGAGAACTTCACAAGATACTTGCAGCGTGCAGATTTTTTTTTGGTAACTTCAGTCACTTCTGATTCAAAATTGAAAAAGTTATAGGTTGAAATATCTACTGTTAGATTTTCTGTTTAGTTGGAGATTGGAATATTTAATTAAAATTTTTTTTGTGAAAAATGAGAATCTTCTTGTGCAGATCTATTCAAGTTTAATATTCCTATATGATGTTTAAATGTCAACTTTCTCAGTTAAATTCAATCACTTGAGACACTGGAATTATGGAAGAACAATTTTTATTGAAGATTTATATTTTTTCAGGTTCATAATTTTATTATTTTTAAGAATTTTTCTTTCTCATTGCCAATTCATATTCCCTGACAGGAAATCCATCTATTTTTTTGGAAATGTAACTATTGTATTTTGAAAGAACTTTTTGTCGGATATCAATTTTTCTATTTGCAAATTCTACTTTTTTATTTCTGCTTATATATTGGTCATTCTATACGTCTTTTTTATTAAAAATACAACGTCTTGATTGGAAATTGGATTAATTTGCTGAAAGTCGAACTGCTTTATTACGAATTCATTTTTATGTTATAGATTCGGAATCCCCGTTAAAAAAAGTTCTTATTTTTTGATAAAGAATGTTGTTGGAAATTTAATTTTCTAGTTTGAGAGAATCTCTTTTCATTGAAAATTGATTCGTTCGACTTGAATATTCCACTCTCTTCTAGAGACTCGTCTTTTCATTTAAATTCAAACTACAAGGACAATTTCTGGTCCAAGATTCATTATGCCAGTTGAAAGTTTATCGTTTTGGTTGAAAATTGATTTATTCTGTGCAATTTTATTATTTCCTGAGAATCTCCATTTTTTAGCAGAAAATTCAAAAGTTGGTTGATAATGTATGTGTCTTGTTGATGAATGTACTGCTTTGTTGAAAATTTATTATCCATTCTAAAAATTTGTTTCTGAACTTTGAAATTCATGTTTCTCAGGGGAAATACTCCTTTTTTTGTTGAAAGGGTAGCTATGCAATTAGGTCTTTCCATTCAATATCTGGTTTGCAAATGCTGAACAGTATCTTCCATGAGATTTATATTTTTATTCAACATTTCAGTATGCTATTGGAAATCAATGTTGTTGGGTTATTAGATTTGTCAAATTTAATATTTAGTTTTCGATAGCTGCACAAATTTTCAAAAAAAAACTTGGAATCACTGAAAATTTATTCTGAAATCCAACGACACAGATATAATTTTATAATAACCTACTTCTCCAAGTAATAAGTGCTACGATTGTGATCATCGTTTCAAGTCTCATAATCCGTGTGACTAATATTTAGTGGACTACGCCCTTCAATACATATTAAAACAGAGTGTGAACCAAAAACAGACAAAATGTGCAATTTTAGTCCGCCATATTGAATCCGCCATTTTGAATTTTTAGAATGTGATTCCAGATCCGTAATCAGCGAACCCAAAACTCTACGAATATATCTGCTTATCCAAACTTGACGGAATGTAAAAGTTGTATTCCGCCATATTGAATCCGCCATTTTGAATTTCCAGAATCTGATTTCAGATTCGTAATCAGTGACCTCAAAAACCAACGAATACATCTGCTTATCAAAATTTGACGGAATGTGAAATTTGTATCCCGCCATATTGAATGCGACATTTTGGATTTCCAAAATCGGTTTTCAGATTTGTAATCAGCGACCTCAAAAATCCATGTTTACATCTGTTTATCCGAATTTGACAAAATGTAGAATTTTAAGTCCGTCACATTGAATCCGCCATTTTGGATTCCCCAAATCTGAATCCAGATTCATGATCAGCGACCTCGAAAACCTACGTATACATCTGTTTATCCAAATTGGACATAATGTAACATTTTCAGTCCGCCATATTCGATCCGCCATATTAAATCTCCACGATCTGATTTCAGATTCGAGATCAGCGACCTCAAAAACATGGAAAAGTATGTTAACGTGACATTTGTATCAACGGTCTAATAGCGTGACTGAAAGGGTTAAAGCTCATCGATATTGTTTATATATGAAAGATCTTAAATCACAACTTGTATAATCTTCCTTCTTCATAAGAAATTTGATTATTCGGTTAAAAAATAATGTAATTTGTTGAGAATATATCTTTTTCGACCAAAAATGATCTACTTGTTTGAAAATTAATGCTTTTGTTGTGAATTGGTATGGTATGCATGGTATGTATGTATTGATATGTATGCCTTGGTTAAATTGAACTAATTCGCAGAAAATTTGCCTTTCAATAGAAAAGTGACTGATTTGGTAGGAAAGTTGTTGCTGCTGAAAATTCAACTGTTTGTTTGAAAATGTATGCGTTTTAATCGATTACATTATTGTAATTCTCTTCTTCTGTTTAAGATGCATCACTTAATTCGAGTATGCATCTATTTGCTTGAAAATTTACATTTTTCATTGAAAATCCATTTTTTCGTGTTTGGGAAAACATTCTGAATCATCCAAAATCTGACTATTCTATTTTTGCTTGGAAGTTCCTCTTTTATGGTAGGAATTTAACTATCAAGAAGATCGATTTTCTGTAAAAAAAAAATTTTTTTAACAGAAATTCGATCTTTTCGGCGAAAAATTGTTGCTACAGTAGTAGATTTGTATTTCCGTTCCAGAAAATAATCATTCTTTATGAATCTTTTTTCCTCTTGTTTACTGAGAATTCTTTCACTTGTCGAAAATATGTATTTTTTCAATTTAACTATTTTTTGCCAAATCTATATATTACATTTAGAATCCCCCTTTTTGTTACGGAAAATTTCCTCTCTGAGTTGAAAACTCATCTTTCTTGTTGAAAATTTATTCATTAGAAAAAAATTTACTCTTGATTAAATCATTCTGATCATAAATAGAAGATTGGATTGAACCGCAGCACTTTTCATATTCCAGAATTTAATGTAAAAGAGTACTCTCTGATGAAATTTCAACTAAATCCGAGTAACAGTTTAATAGTCGGTGCGAAATTGAATTGTGAACGAAATAATAGCGTGGCAGAATCGAAAGGACTCCAAAAAGTTCCTGATGCATCGACGCTCTAGAACAGAAAAAAAGTGCCACAAGATCAAAACTTTTGAAGGACCACTTTATCCCTTGGAGATTGGTAAGGATACAGAAACCAGGAAAAAGACCTCCAAAAGTTGGGATGAGATGCGTTTGTGAGTGCGAGTGCATTTCGTCAGTACGTTTGCCTGCCGGTTTTTCACCCTCTCTTACCCTCTACCCCTTTTTACTCTTTGAAGCAAGCCTTTTGTCCCCTGTATATTTGCAGAGCTTTGTTTTCTTGACGGGCCCACTGCAGCTTAAATATACTCCGCTAATGGTACGAGAAACCGGACACAAAGAGCTCCCGGTAACTGCCAAATGTTTATTTATAATTTGACCGTGGTCAACAAAACAAGAGCCGAACGTAGGTAAGGGAGGAAGGAGCCATCCGAACCTTCCCAGCTTCCTGATTGAATTTCCTGATGACAGTGACTGTACAGTTTTCATTGATAGGATCCTGAATTTATAACACCTGCTACATATGAAGCGTGGATCTCACTCCATCTTCATTTCCAACGAATCCTTTTTTCAACGAGCGTAAAGTTTCCTATTATACGGATGACAAATTACTGCAAGTCATTATTAAGAAACTAAGTTTTTTCCGTAATTAAAAAACTGAAGAATGGTTAGGCTGACGGTGTGGATGGTATTACCTCTGAAATGCTCAAGTTCGGTGGGACATATTTGTTTGTGTTGCTGTGTGAATTTATGCATACGTGTGCTGTGAACAGTGAAGTTCCGTGTGATTCGAGAAAGGTGGTGTTCGGCTCAATATACTGGAGAAAGGGTGATCCATGTGAGTGTAATAATTATAGAGCGATTCTTAGTACTTCTAAGCCTTCTAAGTACTGAGGGGAAAACATTTACCAGAATACTTATTAATAAAGTTATGGGAGTAAAAAAGGAAAGGATTTGGGAATTTTAATGTGGATTTATGCAGGGAGATCATGTGAGATCATCTGATCATGTGTGGATCAGATATTTAGCTTGAGACAGATCACAAAAAAAAAGTCTGAGAGTAAACAAAAAAGTTTTCTGTGCATTTGTTGATCTGGAAAAAACTTTCGACAAGGTAAATAGAGCTGAACTTCAGGAGCTCCTTAAAGAATATAGAATAAAATGAATTTGCTGAGATGTTTTGGTCACGTTGAGAGAATGGATGAAGAACCAGTAACGAAGAAAATGTATCTAGGTAGGGTGAATGGTAGCGTACCCAGAGGATGACCGAAGAAGGAATGGATAGAATGTCTGAATGAGACCCTCAAGAGGAGAGATACAAAGAGCCGTAGGAACACAATAGCTTGTATGAAAAGATGTATGGATGTGAAAGAAGCGAGAGATGTATGCCAAAATAGGAAAATTTGAAGAGTAATTGTATATAAGAAAGAGTGAAGCCTGAAACGAACGATTTCGGATACTAATTGGCCCATGCAAGGATGTCGCTTAGTGAATTATTTCAATGGCTTCGAGAAACTTTTTGTGCGGGGTGTTTGCTAGAGAGATCAGGAAGCGACCCATATCAGAGCGATGTTGCACAGGATGAGTGCTTTGTTTAAGAGCAGAAACAGGCTGGACTACAGGTCCACTTCCAAATCTTTCCATATCAATTCTCTATTTTCCAGTAGAACAGCAAGGCTGGAACCGAACGAGTAAGGCTTACCCCGAAAGGGATTTGACTTAATGGTATATTGATGATAATAATAATAATAATAATAACAATAATAATAATAATAATAATAATAATAATAATAATAAGTCTGATTCAAAGACTGAAATCAGCTTAGCATAAGAATCGTCTTCCGTATACCCCTAGAAGAAATGATTTAGTATATCAGAAGGGTGTTTCGGGTTGTAAACATTGCATTTCTCTTCTTCAGGGCTATGTTGTCATGATATAAATCTCTACAAAGCCTGTGATCGGACAGAGGTCCAGACGCACAGTGGTTCGGAATCCCCAATTTCCGGTCAAAACCCCTAAACTTGTGATAATCGTGTTGAAATGTTTATTTCCGAAAGTTTTTGAGGTCGCCTGATTCAAAAATGATATTTTTTTAGCAATATAAATGGCAGACACAAAAGGATGGCGGACTTGCCTAAAAAATAGGGTACTAAATTAAAATCAACTTTCATGCAAGTTTTCAGCTTCGCTGAATTCAAAAATGATATTTGTATTTGAAAATTCAAAATAGCGGACACGAAATGGCGACCGACTTGCATGGAAAAATAGCGTTTCGACTGCAAATCAACTTTTATTAACGTTTCCGGTGTCGATGAATGCAAATATGATTTTTCTTTTTTAAAATTTGGAATGGCGGCCAAATTGCATGAAAATTAGAGTATGAATACGATAATTTTCAGAAAAAATGCCTTATTTACAAAAGTTATGAGCAGTGCATATTTTACCCAAACAGTTGTTCAAACATCAAGCCAATCCTCGAATTTTCTTTCAAAGGTATTAATGGTACGATTAGCATGTTTGCATTTTTCTCTCAATTTTCGAAGAATGCTTTTTGAAGGTCCCTCAAATTGTGCTGCTATTTTGAATGAACCAGCAGACTCATTCAACAACTTTTCAATCCAAATTTTCGCCTGGTCTTCAAAATCAGCATCCAATGGATATTTAGGCGACTAGAATATTTGCCTCCGAATCCAAGAAACTTCCATTTTGCTCGATACTGAAATATAGTGTATTATGCACCTAGGGAGGGAAGCTTTCTTGGCGAGCGTATGTTTTCAGTACAAGATATCAGACATTTCTCGAAATACAGTCATGACTTTAGCCCATATTAGATTTCGAATAAGAAAGCATGATCGCGGACGAGTTCAGGAGTTCAAAATTCGATATGAAAATTTCTAGAAATTTCCGGAAGTTCATGAAAATTTCCGGTACTTTATAGTAATTTTACAGGTAATGAATGGTAGCTCAAGATGAATATCCCAGAATTCAATTCGAACATTTCCATAAATTTCAAAAAATTTTCGGTAATTTCATGAATTCGGTAATTGTGCCTCCAATTTTCCTTTTAGGAAGAAGTTTGTTCCTTTAAAAACAATTTTTACGTCAATAACACGTAAATAAATAATTTAATAATTATTCCCGTTAATGTTTATAAGTTGATCAAACTTGCATTAATATATTAATTGAGGTATTGTTAGAAGAATAATTTTTTTTGTCTCTATATATTTAAAGTAAGTCGAAGTGGTCACCATGTAAAAATAAGATACGTTTTGCTAAGAACATTCAACGACAGGGATTAGTATTCTTAGAAAATTTTTCGTGGAAAAGGGCTTAAAAGATCAGACCTAATATCCCATATCGCTCTTGCGCCGAGCCCCTCGCTATGCGTCGTGCTGGGCCCGTGGAACAGATTGCCGCTCATCTCAAAGAAATCGTTCCCAAAAGAAGACGGGCAGGCTAGGGCAGGAAATTGCAACGCTACTTTATTAGAGGCATTTACCGCGTAGAACACAGTAATAATCGAAGCGATATTCTGCGGTCTCGATGAATAATCCTCTATTGAATTTCGAAATTTTTACCGCGCGAAATAGAAAAAGGAGCGCGAGTATTCCAATATCTCTTACAGACGCATGCATAATTATTTTTACTTCGAACGAGTACAGAAACAGTCTGCATACCTTCAAGATTAAAATCCATGGGGTCCGGATAAACTGGTGAACTTGCAACTGCCTTCTTTCGACGCTTACATTCCACTCGGACGTGCGAGACTATTTAGCTGCATAAAAAGTGTTCGGCAGAACGTTCGACTTTGAGCCTATACCTTGTCGAAATTAATGAATTTCAAAATCTGCCCTTTTGAGTTTCTCGACAGAAACGCACCCTGAACACGTACAGTGAATTTCATCTCGATCGGAAACTGCCGATTTTCGAGGTCTTGATAGGAAATTAGGGATTTTGAACCACTGTGGAACGGTAGCAAGTAGTTGAAGCTGATTAGTCAATTAAGCCTTTTCTGATCAACCCTCGAGGATAGAAAGAAAAATAAAATCGGTAATGTATTCTTTGTTCCTGTCGATATTGTATACATTGTCTGCATTGGTATTGTATCTATTGTGCCTTTTGATCTTATTAAGGTGTTTTCTGATTTCGATCGCTTCTATATGTAATGTTAGGAAATAAATTGTTCTATCTAATAAAATGATATGTCCTGTATCGATATAAGAGCTCAGGTTTTAGTGATTGCGTAAAATTTTTCAGCCTAATGTCAGTTTCATGATCCTTTATACGTTGGCTCACAGCTCACTCTGTTTATCTAATACAGACTTTACCATAAAGGCAATGGATTTCATGTATTCCTAAATCACTGAAAGGTGCTTTCTGTCTCAAGAGTTTTTGAAAATTTGTCTGTTATGAAAAGAGTGTCGCCAACGTAAAGGCATCAAAATTCTGGTCTAAGCTTAGATAGTTTGACGATTTTGATTTTTATATGTTCCATGAAGATTTTGGCAATTGCAAAAGAGATAGAGATCTTATTGCTGCTCCAGAAGATTAGCTCGTTTAGTTGGTCGTTGGAAGAGAAGTAAGTATTATCGATACTGTGTTCTATCAAAGTTTTAGGATCAGAGGAAGAGCTTTTGAAAAGTTGGTAATATTGACCGTAGCAGAGATTGGTACTTTTGTGGAGGAAGGTACTACGTCAAAACTCACTAGGATGTCTTGGGGTTAAATGTCATTCTGTTGTGTTTTCTCGATAAGATCAAAACCGTTTTGAACGTCAGTGGTAGAGTTCTTTGTGGACGGATACAGTCCTTTGTTGAGAAAACGTGCTAGGTTTGAAGTTCATAAGTTTATTGCACTCACAATTGGTTCAATTAGAATGTTGTTCCGGTCGACTTCTATTAGATAAACGCTTATTCTTCAGCCTTTTGGCCTTGAAAATTGACTCGCTTACACCACCATGTTTTGCAACATTTTTTTTACAAAAAGTACATCTCTCGTTGATAGGTATCAATCCATATGATGCTGTGTTCCTGCATCGTTCCAAGAAAGCTTAAGATGTTTTTAGCTTAGCTTGAGATGATTTGAGCTTTCTAAAAGTGTTAGTTAAAGAAAGGTATACCTACCCCCTCAGAGTTCTTTAGGCGTATTTTTAAGCTTCATAGAGAGGATTTATAAGAACAACATAACCTGAAACCTCAGTTTTTCTGGTTAGCCCTAAAGAGGTGAGCTGCATTGTTTACGAGAGTTGTTATATCCTCCTACTTCTCAACAACATTTTTTTCATCCATGCGGGAATCCAAAGGAGTAAACAGAGACTATATCAACAACAGTCTCTGCTCAAGCATTTCAAGTGACGTAAAAATGTTGTCAACCACTTCTTCACTTTATTCAACATGACCGTAAATAAGCACTGAGTAATCATAAAATTTCAAACCTTTGCAAGTGAATATAAACAAACTAAGAGTCCAATGTGGAAACTGAAAGAATGATTAGAGTAAACTTACAAATACCTTCAGATACCATTTTTGGATCTTTGGAGACCCAATTTTTCGAACAAAGAAATTGTTTATTATTTTTGAGAGTCTATATAAACAAAATGAGGAGCTCTACCTATCCAGTAAATGGACGATAAAGAAAAATAAGGAATCAGTCACAAATAAATATATGTTAAAAACGAGAAATAATTGTTTAAATATCATCATCTCTCCTTTACGTTCAGCCCCATACTATGGGGCCATTTCATCCATCGACTTCAAAATCCTGCAAATAATTGTCAACAAACTGATACTCTGATCCGCAAACTAGAATGACAATCAGGATCGTCTTTCCAATACCTCTAGAGGAGATTCTTTTTTTTTTTAAGAATAGGGTCTTAGACAATGAGGGTGTTCAAATAAATTTTCTAAAATATGAACAATTGATTTTTTCGAAAAATTTGTTTCTCAAATCATAAGGGAAGTCACATGAAGGTATCTTCTTGTCGATTCTGAAGTTTGTTCGAGTGTGTTGGTCGGACTGTTCGTTAGTTCATAACAAAGTTATAAACTAACTTACTAACTAACTTCTGCTTGCAGAAGTTTGAAATCCATAGATCGCCTGCTGCCCAGGTAAGCTTATAGCAAATGAAGTTAAAAAATGACTAACAACCATTTTCATCAGTTTGCATTCTTAGAGCAGAGACTGTTGTTGCTGCAGACTACGCTAGAACATCGAACTTGTTGTAAAAAAATGGGATCTATTAAAGACTATTCATTTGTTCATACAATTGTTCTTTTCCTTCAAATAAAAAAGTCTCCTTAAGGTGTTAGGTTGTCGAGTTTAATATTTTTCAAATGTTACAGAACGTTGGAAAACGCTATGATTGTTCAAAAAGAAATACTTTTTCAGAAATCAAAAAGTCTCTCCTAGAGGTACTTGAAATACGGTTCTAATAGTTGTTTCAGTTTCTGGATTGGACTGTTAGTTTGTTCAATAACAACTTACGGGAAGCTCTATATACAATATAATATAAGGAACTTCAGGGTTGTCTTTTTCTATTCTCCCAGTTTTCTCCCTAAATGATTTCGATGATTTTGGCTGACATACTTGGAAAAATACGTTTACAACAATTCAGACAAGAAAATCTTTTTATCATCTTATTCATGATTCCTAATCTCTCATGTTTTCGAATATTCATCAGTGGAAAGTTCTGAAGTGTTCAAAGGGTTTTTCAGAGTTAGCTACAAAAATTTCTGAAACAGAAAAAGGGCTAGAGAACTTGCTAAAGAAAAGGTGCTGCTTTAAGAATCCACTTTCGTGCAATACCAAAGTTTTATCCATGAGATATAAGAAGTTTTTAAAGATAAATGAAATTCCTCTCAATTCCTCTTCCTTTCAAATACACTTCCGATTTTCACATAAAATTGCTCAATTTATTAAACTTGATTCCACAACGCTAATTTGAATATTAAATTCATTAAATTCAGCTAATTATCATGAAACTATAATTCAAATCATAAGTTAAATAATAAATTATAGAGTACTGACACTTGACACTAGATTTCTGTGATACAAATTATAATCTGGCTCTTCACCTTTCCTAGTGTCGACCTTTAGCTTGGGCTGTTTTTTTAATAAAATCCAAAGACAATAAAGCGTTTGGGATGCATAAACTTGACACTTAATGTTCGATAAACACGTGAGAATTATAGACATTAAGAGACTGCCAGGAATCATCACGCTTTCTAATTGGCACGCGCGTCGAGTTGCTTAAAATCCACGTACTGTAAGATGAATCGTTGACTGAATGTCCAACGATTACTTTGGCAGCCTGCAGTTGATGATTTCTTTTACACGTCACGTCTTCATGCGAAAACGACATCCACTAGTGCTTTCTTAATTAGTAAACCGCCATCATTTAAGAGGTGTTCATAGTTGTCGACAAGAGTGGCTCAAAAGTTCTGTATTGTGCAACAAGGGAGGAAAGTGAGTGATTTCAACGAGTATGACTTACACATTTTGGAATCACGTTTTCCTCCAGTTACACACGTGATTTCTTGTACTCAATCCTTATCTACAAAAAAGGTAATTCACAAGAACGATCTTTGTTTCACGTCGGAGTTGGAAAAATTTTGTAAATTCATTGTTCGAATCAGATTTTATTCGAATTTCAATCCCATATTCTTTCGGAGAAGAAATTCCGGTTGAGAAATTCTCATAAATAATCATTATTGGACTAGAAGCAGATCATTTTTCACGTGGACTCAGAGTTGTGAAAAATCCTTCCAATTTTTATTCAGAAGGAGAAAATTCAAAAAAATCTTTTGTCGAAATTCAGAATTATAATAATTCTACAAAAGTCTCTGTCCTGAATCATAAACATCTGGAACTTTTTAACTAGACCAATAGAATCAATAATTGACCGAAAGAAAACCAGGTTATGGCCAAGAATTCAAAATCATTTTTAAGCTAGACATTCTGTATCTCAAAATCCTCGAATCACCAATCACTCAGTTGTCCATTTACTAGCGCCGATCATTCTATCAGCAGTAAATAAACTTCTAAGATACACGAAATTATCAACTCGCTCTATCTTCTCATCATTTAAGGTTTTGTTTCATGCTGCCTTATCACTCTTCCTTCAAATACAATGACTTTTGTTTGATCGACGTTAGTCTTCAGACGCATACTTTTCATGCTGGTATCCAGTCTGTTCGTCATCTTCTGCAAATCCTTACCTGATGATGCTGTGAAAATCTCAGCATTTGCAAATGCAAGCACGCAAACTTCCAATGTCCCCAGATCAACACTTTTTGATAAATATCAAATATGAAACTAATCACTCAGTTGCCCGTATACTAGTGTCTATCCTTCCGTCAGTAGTGAACGAACGTCCAAGATACACGAATTTATCAACTTGTTCTACCTCTTCATCATTCAAGGCAATATTGGCATATTTCAAAAAGAAGAATCTTCAACGAAGAAGGTAAATTTTTGACAAAAGAAGATAATTTTGAAAAAATAATCGAATTTTAAACGAAACTATGAAATTTCCAACACAATAGTCAAACTTTTCTCACAAATAAATAAATGTTCAACCTACAGAGATTGATTTTCATAGGAATTGCCAAATTGTTCCACAAAAGAGATTGAAATTTAACTGAATCAAGTTGCATTTTCAATCAAATATGTGGTTGAATTTATAAACCAGAAAGACGACTATTTTGAAATACAGTTGAATTTCTAATAACAAAGTTCATTTCAAACTGAGAAATAGCGATTTTCATTCGAAAAGTGTAGTTTTTTATCATGAAATATGAATCATGAATACATAAAGCTGAATTTTATGCAGCAGAATTGCATAATTGGATTCCCAACCAAACTATCAAGAAAGACAACTTTCCTGAAGATAAACTCTGTATAAAACAGTTCATTATGCAACCAAAAAAGATGGTTTTAACAAAATAGTGGAATTTCCAACGAAATGATTCAAGTTACAACAGGATTTTTGAACTATTACCCATGAGTTTTCAACCAAAAATAAAAAAATGAAATTTTGATTCAAAAAATTACTTTTCAACCAAAAAACGAATGACAAAATATTATAAATAACGAATTCTTTGAGTTCAAGCTAACGTAAATTAAATTTTATTTTCTTCAAAAATATTAAACTAAGATGGGGGGGGGGGTGCGAAGGGGCTAGAAATATTTTGGGACGCTTTGAAACATGTGGTGGCGGGGTCGTGGAGAGGTCTGCTAATCCGTTATGTAATTTCAGTACAGCTTTAACTCAATTTCAAATAATTCACTCAGTTGTCCATTTACTCTAAAACTTGCTATATCAACAGCACCAAACTTTTTCGAAACTTCCCAAATCTAATTGTAAGCTGTATCCATCTTGCAGGAAGCTCCTTCCCATCAACAAATGCACAGAACACTTTCTAGTTTATTCTCGAACTTTTTTATATGATCTGTCGCAAGCTGAATACCTGATCGGTACATGATTTCCCTGAAATAAACTCACATGAGACTTCCCACATCCTTTTCTTAGTTATCCCCATGATTTTATTGATAAGTATTTTTGTCAATATTCTACTCACAGTACTAAGTAGGCTTATTGCTTTCTAATTAGCACAGTCGCCTGTATCAATCTTAATCTTGTGAGTTGGGACAATAATCGCCTTTCAACGATCATTTGGAACTTCACAATTCACTGCACAAGTATTCATCAATTCACTTAGTCCACAGTCGTATATAGAGGCCCTGAAACTCTTGGAAGTAGGGGTACCACAGTTAATGAGGCGACTTGTGACGTTACAAAATGCCACGGAGGGCGCCCGCGCCGTAGATGAGAAGTGAGTTGCGCAGATGATTCACGAACTATGCGACCTACTCTAACTATACTATACCAAACTATACTATACCAAACTATACTATACCAAACCATACCATACCAAACTATACTATACCAAACTATAGTACCTACGAACTTCTCATCGCAGTGCCTTCCGGCACAGTGGCACCCAGAAGAAACTAAAGGGCTCCAGTAATGGTGGTACCCCTACTCCCTCTAAACCAGCAGCCTTATTGTTTCTCCGTTTTCTTATTTCGGACATGATGTCGATATTGATTCTTCATCCATCTTTAACGACCGTGTTGTCGAATGTTCCATCTTCTGTATCCTTGTTGTTAAGCTTTAAGGGCTATCCTTCATGCAATGCTCTGAAAAAAAACAGTCGTACTATCTCATTTCTCCTGATCATTTCAGCGGTAAAACCATCTGAACCGGAAGCCTTACTTTCTCTCAGTTTGCCAATTATGGATATAATGTCGATATTAATTCTTCATCCTCCTTTAACGACTGTGTTGTCGAACGTTTCATCTTCTGTATCCTTGTTGTTATGCTTCGAGGCCTGAACTCATACAATCCCCTGAAGGAAACAGGGTTACTGTCTTTCACTTTGTTCGAATATCATACCATTGTACCATCAGCATTCTTCTTTACGACTATCTCAGTACTATTACTTCCTCTACTGGTCTCAAACACGCTCTTTTTTACTAGTTG
Source organism: Neuroterus valhalla (assembly GCA_011762715.2). Taxonomy (NCBI): domain Eukaryota; kingdom Metazoa; phylum Arthropoda; class Insecta; order Hymenoptera; family Cynipidae; genus Neuroterus; species Neuroterus valhalla. Next base: position 7,557 of record WSXT02174525.1, on the reverse strand, counting down.
ACATACAGATTTTATCATTTAACCAAGCATCCATAGACTCAGTTTACCATTTATTAGCGTCTATTACTCCGTCAGCAGTAAATAAACTTCCAAGATACGCGAAGTTATTAACTTGTTCTCTCCTCTCATCATTTGAAGTTGTGTTACTTGCCGCTTTTATCAATCTCACTCTTGTAGAATAGGACGACAATCGCCTTTCACCGATCATTTGGAACTTCACAAATCACTGCACGCATATTCATCGATGCGCCTAGCCACACGAACGAGTATGCGCATTTCTCTTGAGAATTTCAGCAGTAATACCATCTGAACCAGCAGCGTCACTATTTCTCAGTTTCCCAATTATGGATATATATTGTCGATATTAATTCTTTATCCGCCATTACCGAGCGGATTGTCGAATGTTTCATCTTTTGGATCCTTGTTGTTAAGCTTTAGGGCTCCACCTCTATACAATGCTTTAAAGGAAACAGTCGTACTGTCTTTTACTTTGAATATCGTACCATTTCACCATCAGCATTCTTCTTTCCGAATACCTCAGTACTATTACTTCCTCTACTGGTCTCGAGCACGCTCTTTTCCCCTTGTTGACACACAGATTTCCTCATTCAACTAAGCATCCATAGACTTTGTTGTCCATTTACTAGCGTCTATCACTCCATTAGCAGTCAATGAACTTCCAAGATACGCGAAGTTATCAACTTGTTCTATCCTCTCATCATTTAAGGTTGTGTTACTTGCTGCCGTTATCAATCTTACTCTTGTATATTGGGACGACAATCGCCTTTGAATGATCATTTGGAACTTCACAATTCACTGCACAATTATTCATCGATTCAGTTAGCCACACGAACAAGTATGTCCCAGTTATGGATGTAATGTCCATATTGATTCTTCATCCGCTATTCACGACCATGTGTTCGAATCTATCATCTTCTGTATTCTCGTTGTTATGCTTTAAGGCCTGACCTCCGTACAATACTCTGAAGAAAACAGTTGTATTATCTTTCACTTTGTTTGAATAACATACCATTTTTCCATCAGCATTCTTCTTTCCGAATACCTCAGTTAACGTAAGTCACATACCATCCCAATTTCCAACGTCCCATGGCGGGGAGGCACCCCTATGACTCCATTTTACTCAGCATCCCTAGCCTTCCTCCATTCCACGCGGATCTCGTAATTTTATCATCCCATTACATTCATTCAATTCAAGTCCTAATCTTATAATTAATT
>WSXT02174514.1:0-18044 GCA_011762715.2 Neuroterus valhalla | reverse complement strand
GGAATAGGTTATGGGGACAAAGAAGGATTGATAATAGAAGAGGTGAAAGAAGGAGAGGAGAGGAAGAAGATACTATAAGTATGTGTAAATATAGATATGGTGAAAAAGAGAGCTGATGGGGTTAAGGGAGATAACGGAAGATAAACAAGCCTGTGCAGAAAATGACAACTTAGGTCGGGATAAGTTGTCTTTAATATTAAATGAGTCAATCTGACCTATATCTTATTTAAGGCTTCCATGAAATTTGAACAAGACCCGTATAAGGACGCCTCCACTGATAATCAGGCGTACTTCTGTTTGTTACGGAAAACTAAGTACCAACACTTTTTTGTCAGAAATAAACCAAAATTCAACTTCATGTACAAAGGTTGCATTGTTACAAAATTTTCCAAAAAACTCTTTCAATATGAATTTGTTTACCCTTCAGCTGGATGCAGCAGAAGATGTACATTCTTCTAGAAGATGTACATTCTATGCATGTGAGTATAGTTTCTTTTTGCTTGAAACTACAAGAAACACAGTGTGCCTCAAATTAGAGGCACATCTTCCGCTTGATTTGACCTCTCCTGGAAAAATCAAAAGTTTTGTAATATTTATTAGTATGTTCATCGATAGTTTCGCCTAGATTCGAATAGGCCCGCGCTTTTTCGGCACATGCGCAGTTGTGAGTCGTTAGCTCGCGCTACTCGGCGCTCGCACGTACGCGTGCTCAGCTGTTGTTGTTTTCCCGCTCAATGCATTTTCAATGTTTTTCTTTGCTCGTTTTATTTAAAGTGGTATAATTCGTTAAATAATCGCGTAATTTTAGGTGGCAGGTCAATATTTCGGTAAGTGTAATTGTTTTTTATTCTCATATATATGATTTCTATCATTATTGGCTAGCAAATATTTATATCCAAAATTTAACCAAAATAATTGAGGAACAATAATCATCAAAGAAAAGAAAAGACTTACCCAATGTTGACAAATAAATGCTAACGATACTGAACCCTACTGAAAAATTCGAAGTCGGATTCTACTTCGGATCCTTATAGTTTCCTATGTCGTTACCGATGTCGGAACCCACATAGGATCCTACGGTGGATCCTTATTAGTTCCCGACGTCGGAAACGGCGTAGGAAATTGGGATCGTTTCCGACGCCGGATCCAACGATAGAAACTATTAGGATCCGACGTATTAAAAAAAATAATCTCGTCGGATCCTAATGGTTTCCGTCGTCGGTTACGATGTAGAAAACAATTAGGATCCGACGTAGGATCCGACTTCCGATTTTTCAGTAGGTAAAATATATCTTTCGTAGCGGAAAATGTAAGAAACTGCTTAAAGGATGACAGTTGTTTCTTTTGTTGATAATTATATGATAATATCAACTGAGAATATTGATGAGAAAAAATGTACAAAATTGAAAGCTTTGCCAGGACAGAAGGGAAAATGATTACATTTACCGAAATATTCACATTTACCCGCAGAAAACATTTTTGAGCAGATCACGCACTTGCTGCTACTTAAAATTCCGCGATTATTCAAGGGATTATATCGCTTTTAATAAAGCGCGCAAAGAAAAGCATTGAGAATGCATAAAGCAGGAAACAACAACAGCTAAGCACACGTACGTGCGAGCGCGGAGTCGCATTAGTGCGAGATGTACGCGATTCACCTCGACCAATCAGTGCTGAGCTAGTTCGCAACTCTCTACCTAGAAGCTCTCTAGGACGCAGTCATCAATCCGCCTATTGTTCAATTTCTTCGCATATTCCAGTCTGTATCGAATACAAGTAAATAAAATTAGAAAGATTAATTAAATATTAAGAAAAATTAGTGCAGTGACAAAATCATATCTGAGTGTGTAGTATATTCAGTGTAAATAGAAGACTAGAAGAGGGAATCCTCGAATTGAAGCCCATTTTGTATTTCCTGGAGTGCGATCATTCTTTCAAGTATTTAGGAATTTCTAGTAATATAGGTGAACGAGTATATGTGGAATTGAATCGCGATACAGTCGTGTGCGTGGAATGTGCAGGCAATAAGAAGAATTAAATGAATTAGATACATATAAAAAAAATAAATTATGTCATAATCCTTCATCAACGGTCGGAGAAGAAGAAATAAACCATTTGGAGTTTATTTTCATTTTGGTTTGTCTAAGATCTCAATTATTTGTAAAAATTGTAATAAATTGTTGTAGTGTCTCCGTGGTTCAGAACAATGTCTTTCGTTGCTTGAGTTCCTCTTCAACTTGCGTTTCATCTTATTAATGTGGAAATATTTCATCAATTCAGAGACGAATATGAGAAAACAGATAAGTTATTTGAGTATATAGTCTTCAAAACATTTTTTCAGTCTAAATTTTTACTCACAAAAACGTGGAAGGGGAACTGTGAAGAAAGCCTGCATTGGTAAAAAATCGCATAAACTATACATAAAAAGTCATAGTAAATAAAATAAGATATTACATGAAGAATCATATTCACAATTCATCACCATTTGTAATATCGAACTCGGCAGGCAAACTTCTTTTTCCGATGGCGATTGATAAAATTGCAGGATAACCCTATTTCGTTATCTGAAATAAAACATAATAGAAAATGTACTATTGAAGCAGTTCATATTTCAACCAAAAAGTGAACATTATTCTACTCTTTATAACGCCTGATTCTTCCACATTCAATAAATTTGCCTTGGAAATTATAAACTTATATTCCAGCGAAGGGTAGAAAAAAAATTTTCTTTACAGTGGCAGAGGAAATCAAATGAAATTAAAATACATTCGTTTTTTTGAGATATAACAAGTTCGATAGAGATGTTCCATGTAGGAACTATAAGGAATAGAGTACAGTAGGTTAGAAAATTATCCGAATTTCTTTTTTTCTTCGCGATTCTTGCTTTTTAATTGCACGAGTTTAGTATGCATTCTCTTGGATCACTTTTATTGGCCTCACCTTCTGAATATCCATAGCATTAGAGAAAAGAACATATCTCTTTCTGTACCCACCGGTAACAACGTTTCTTGATACTGTTGAATACCGCAAAGCAACCATGAAATACAACGATTTTGATCCCTTTTAATTGAGCACATTTTGTCACCCTCATTCACGGTTTTTCGGAAAAGAATTGGCTTGAAAGCTTCCGAAAATATAGCATTGCTCACTCAATGATAGGATAATTTCTATACAGAAAGGTATGGTAAAAAATATTGCTTTGATTTTTATATAATAATTTTATATGTTCTTGATTGATATCATACTTGAATAGAGCGAATACTCAAAGATAAGGAGATGTACAACTGTGAGCAGTTCTACTATATTCTGCAGGTGACATACTTATAGAGCAAGTTCTAATGCATTTAACAAAAATTGGAGTTTCGATTTGTTTGAGGTTCCGTATGACAATTCCGATCAACTTTGATAGGGATTTCTGTTTATTAAAACCTTCCACTGCAAACCTTCTTATCCGTTACCAGGAAGTGAACCCTTGTCGTTCCTATGAAGAAGCTCCGAATTTTCTAATACTAATTGTGAAATGTACCTCGAACTCTTTTTATGGCGAAGTCGTCGAATTTCCACTGTTTCAGTTATCTGCTTACATCCGTATTGAAGGAGGAATTGAGCGGTATGAAAAAATTATACTTACTTGAATGCTGTTTCAGGAGGATCAAGTTTTATGAATTTCACACGCTTTGCATGCTTCAATTCGCAAATCAGTCCAGCAGTAAGGTCACTTGTATATCAAACTATGCAGAGGCGTCAGAAACCAGCAATGCTAAGAAGAAGACCATATGTGCGGTGCCTGGAAACGCTGGACCAGAGAAGAGTGCACACGCATTTCTAATATTCGCTGTGAGGCGACGGTTGGAGGGGAGGGCTGGTGCTGCCGTCGGGTTTCACACGTATTCCCATGGTGTAATTGAGACATGGTGTGTTCCCTCCGTGGACCAATTCTCATCCTGTTCTGCGCACTTCCAAAACGCCGCCATATTGAGGATTCAACAAATTAGATGAATTAGCGCGAAATTATATTACATAACACTCTAGGCTTAAATTTCCGTAAGACTTTCTGATTGGTTAATTATGTAACATAGCGGCATTTTAGAAGTTTTTTCTTCATTAGTCCTGCGCAAGAACACACCATGTTTCTATTTTACCATGCATATTCCAATGGGGTGAACGCCCACTGTGATCGGTGGCGGTCGCATTAACAAGAATTGTCTCCATAAGAATTAACACGCAACTGCACGCCGAAATGAGGGACCCACGAGCGCGGCTCAGAGAGAATATCAGATACTCACCCGCAACATCTCCGATATATACATTGAACATATCAGATATTCACGTTGAACATCTTTGGTTATATGAGCTCTTAATATTTATTGTTATTATCCGATAATATCTCAGATGATAAGTAATAAAATCTCCTGTTATAAGTTCTTCAATTATTTCCTGATACTATACGATAATATCTTGGACTTTGAATTTCAACATCTCAGATTTTAATTACGTGAAAATCCTCTGATATAAGTCAATTATATCTTGTATGTACAGAGAAAAAAGTATCCTGATATCTTCAGGAAATCATCAAATTAAAAAATGTGAGAATTACTTCGGGGATTAATGTCGTTGGTCACTAGAATTTTTTCATTTAACTAACTGCCAAGGTGACTGTGTCTTTACATTCCTAAGAATCCTTACAATTACGCAAATCTAAATTCACTCTGAGGGATGACAGAATTTTTTGTCTATCTCCTGAATTGGAATATAGAAGAATTTTATGGCCAAATAGAAAAATCTTAGTGATCAAACGCGTTGATTGAAGCAGAAAGTCTTAGATATTTATAAGAAGGTGATACATGAAAGTTGCTATTATATCTTGAACTGAATTTAGGTCAGTGTTATTACCTGTAGGCTTTCTGTTGTTCTCATGTATATATGGTACGTATTTTGAAGGGGCAGAAAGATTTGGTTGATTTTGAATATTCTGAAGATTCTAATAATGCTGCTAAGGATAAGATTAAAAATTCGGAGATAAGCTGAGGTTGTACAGAAAGAAATGTTTTTGAGAAGGCTGAGAAACATCTTGTCGACGATTCGCAATCTTGAGTTCAGTCAACAGTGATTAAATTTAAGTCTCTGATAACTTGAGTTAATCAATACCTTGCGTTCCACCAACTCTTTAGCCATGATCAAGAAAGCCTATTCGCCGTTTAACTTGATCGGCCATTCTTCGGTGGTTGGCGAATTAAAGAGCGATAAACGGGAGTCAACATATCCTGCAACTTGAAGCTGAAGCGTAGTGCAGAAACTATATTCTTCGTCACACTCTCAAAACATACTTACTTTTTTCACATTTTTCATTTCAGAGCACTTTACTTATAATTTTCTTTATCAAGTTCTACAAACGGCGTCAACATGGATGTGTATCAATGAAGCAACGCGTCATTGGTAACATGAAAGGTCTACTTTGCGCGCTAAAACTCACTCAGGTAATCAGAATCACTGTTACAATAGAAACTAAACTCATTGCGAACAGATTATGACAAAGAAACCGAATAAAACATAATCATGCTTCGATCGCCATGGTTTGATGATATTTTATGCTAAAATATTTTTCTGGGCTTTTGCAATTTTATGGCAACAATCCTTAAAATTTAATTTTTTCATGAATTAACGACACTTTGCTCGTATTACTCAATGAGCAACTCCCCAAGAAAGCTTGTTCTATACAATCCTTTCGGTTTTTGCAATTAATTCCGAAGATTCAGGTCAGGAAGTTGGAAATTCTTGCCCTCGGCTTCGCCTTGGGCATCATGGCGTGCAGTTCAGGGCTTTCAACCTGACACATGAAAATACTGATGAATGTCAAACAACCGGCATTGAGGTTAGGGTACGTGAAAACTTGAATCGACAAACTCTACTGGCTGTTGCCAGTAGTGACAGCATGTATCGATGTGCACGATACAATTTTCGTTCCCGCTCTCATAGAGGGCGTGCGTGTATTCTTACGAATGCACAAATCTTAGGCTTTCTGTGTGTCGTATTTTACATGATCTGGTCGTGACCCGAAAACGGGAATCGTTGTGAATCCAAATAGAAAAGGAACGTTTCATTCAGTAGGAAAATTCAGATTATTTCTGGGTTAATGCTGGAGTTCCAAATAATGGAATGAGAAACGTTAAGAAATTGGTATGATATAACGTTGGAGAAAAGTCTGTTCCGGTAGATTGAAGAAGCCATAATATGTTAGACGAATCGAAATTTTCGAATGATATTGATGCGAAGGCACACAAACTTGGATATGAAAATGCATTAACCAAACGAAAATTGACTGTTGTGTATGCGAATGCTGAAAAACTTGCCGAACAATCATAGACAACAGAAATTTACAGAGAAGTGTCATTGCTAAAGTCATAGCTGATGGGGGAATGGTGGAAAAATCTGCAAACAGACACCGAAAAGGGTCCGCACTTCTCGGTAGTATGGAGCTTTCGGTGTTGATGAAGATGGAGAGATGTAGTTTCCATCTACTACCCACTAAAAAAACCACCATATTCTTCTCGGCATTGTTCCCTCCGGAAACCGCTTTCGCATTACTTCAGGGGGTGCCGTTGTCTCGCCTGCTAAGGCTCCTGCTGGTTTCTTCCTCCTGGTAGTCAGCCTCGTGTCCCAGCCAAGATGTTACGCGTCGTCCTCGACAGCACGTCAGGAACGTGCATCGGGCTTGCCGGCCTTCGAGCATCTTGGTTGGGTGTGGCTAAATGGGCTGCTGGTTTCCTCTTCCTTCCATTTTCATCTGACATAACCCAACCAGGATGTACGCATTGTCCTCAAGAGCGTAAACAGTAGCGTATTCGCATCGGGCTCGTCGGCCTTCGACATCCTGGTTTGGTCTGATTGGGTTCCTCCTTCATGGCTGATGTTCCGCCGCGTTCATAGCTTCCTTCTTTTGCCGGAGGAGCGTTTAGCTGTAGCCAGCAGCAGCCTCTCAGGCCTCCTCACTCCTGAGCATTACTGCTGTTACATCTTTCGTAGTGAAAGAACGTGTGCTCTGCGTTATCCTTTTCGAATCCGCAGTAGACACACGCTGGACTCTGCACCTTCCCATCCTGAGGAGGTAGGCTTGGGAATAGCCGTGTCCCGAGAGGAGCTGCGTCAGGTAGTAGGTTACCTCGCCATGTTTGCGACTAATCCAGGAACCTAGGTATGGTATTAGTTTAGCCGTCCATCTGCCTCGGTGTTCGTCCCTCCATCTCTGCTGCCAGCGCCTTTGCGTTTCCACTCTGGCCTCGGCTTGTGCAGTCTCCTTTGGTATCATAGAGTCTCTCTGGAATACAGCTTTCCTCTCCCGGGCTAGCAGGTAGATTGAGAAAATCCCTGCGATCACTAGCACTGCGGCCACTGAAACTATTCGATAGGAGCAGGCTACCCGCTGGGCTCCTACCCGCTGAATGCCGGCCATGCGTCTCTTTTATTGATCCATCCTCAGTGCGTCTGCCCATATTTCGGCTCCGTACAACAGGATAGACGTGGTGATCGCCATCAATAACCGGCATTTGCTCGGTTTAGATCCAACCACATTCGTCATGAGTCTGCGGAGACTCGCCGTTACTATGGCTGCCTTATCCGCTGCCTCCTGTATGTGAGTCCAGAAAGAGAGTTTTGTATCCAGATGGATACCGAGATGTTTCGCTGCCAGTTGCGTTTCAATCATCTCGTCTCCCACTTAAAGCTGGGTGCACGTCTGGCACACCCGGCGCATAACTTGGTCCAGCTTCATTTCCGCCTCTTCCATATTCCGCGCCGTGATGGTCGATCATTCATGACATTGGTTTTACTGATGACGACAGTATCAAGTTAAATGTGGAGGATTTAAATGGACAATAAACTGCAACCGTGAGTTTTTCCTGTTTATACTGCTTTATCTCATTAGCTGATTTCAGAATGCACCTGAATTATGGAGACAACCTAACTACTGCTGCCGATACAACTTATAATTCAGGAGGTTAAAATTATATGGATTTGGGAACGAATGAAATTTGCGAGCTGATCATGAAAAATGTTGTCTTACAAGAAACGATCGAAAATCCAGTAAGGTGTCTCAGCTCAAATAATCTTACTCTCTTAAAGATTCAGGATGATGACATTTGTATTTTATAGAAATTTATTATTTTTAATTTTTAGATCCTATTTCTTCGACTCTTTCGCCAGGTTTCCCTTGAAGGAGGATACACCTAGGTGTTTGAAGAGAAAAAAAAATGTTGTGGCTATAATTCAATATTCTCACTCTCACAAGATAGACTTTTCTGAAAAATGCATTTTATGTAAAAATTTCATATAAAATTCAAGGATCAGTAAATCCAAGGCTATAATTGTAAATTAATTAGGTGTAGTGCTGGCGAAACATAAGATTGACTAAACAATCAGTGATGAGTCATGGACTCATCATAGCCCTCTTTATCGGAGAATCTTATTTGAACAGTACCAAGCAAAAGCTAATAACATAATACCAAAACAAGATACTTTTATATGAGAAATTATGTTCTCAAACTGATTTTGTTCCATTTCAGTAAATATATTCAATAAAACCAAGAAATATATGATAAAATTAGTTTATACCATAAATATTATGTTGCATTCGAGAAAATGAAAGCAGATCCAATAAACACAAAATTTGATTAATCAATCAAACTATCTTTCTCAATGTAACGAATATTTTTATTCCAATGAATTTGTGGAATGATTTTTTCTCGAGTTATGTTTTTCATATAATTAGCAGACAAAATTGAGAAAATCAGTTTAATTTGGTTTGCTCAGTTCACGTGGTATGTGTTCTGAGACTTCTAGTTCAGACTGAAGCTGTTCGATACTGTTAATCACACCTTTCATTGCTATTATTACTGGTTCCGTAAATCTGGGAATCGTCTCTGCCATGTTCATGTTAAGAAGTCTGTCCATCCAAAAAATGGCTCGACGTGGAAGGATACGAAATCGTGGAAAACCTCCCAATCCAGGAATTCTAGGTGGAACCATACCTAAACGGGGTATGTTCTTCCCTTCGGCTAAGCAGTCTTGAAATATCTGTCAGAAAATAAGATTCATTTTTGAATTCATACAATTTTATTTGGGGATTTTCATTTGAGCCATTATGATTGATTTCAACAGGAGATTCAGCCCACCATTCGCTGATCAGAAATCTTCTGAACCAATCCAATAAACCAATAAAATATTAAAAATATTTTTCCGTCATTTAAACTCAATGAAATATTTTTCCAATCAAGAAATTACGTAATAATCCTTATAAAAAGAGAGGTGAATGATTTAATTTCTAAATAATAGAAATAATACATTTTTATATATTAAATGTTGAAGTTTCTTCTTTGAATTCCTTTATTTTAACGCTGAATCAAAATAGTACATTATGTAACAAGGGTTGAAAGGAGAAGATTTTTTTTACGCAGGTGGGTTTACTGCCCGAGCAAAGAGATTTTTCACGAGAGTGCGTATACTACCCTAACGAAGAGAGGGCAGTTATCATCAGTGGAAAAAATCTCCTCATAACGGCAGTAATTAATAAAAGGGAAAAATTCCTTCTCGTCCTGGTTGAATATAGTATTTCATTCCACTCCCAACCGTACCCACCTTTTGGCCACCAAAGTTTTGGCACAAAATCATCCAACTGAAAACAAAATCAAAATCGAATCATCATCATCCTCACCATCGTTATCATCATCATTGTTATCGTCATTTCGTCGTTATTATAGTCTTCGTCATTATCATCATCATCGCCATAACCGTCATTGTCAGCGTCATTATCATTGTCGCCGTCATCATCATTAACGTCGTTTTCGTCATCGTCTTCGCCGTCGCCATCAGCGTCATTATCGATGTCATCATCGATTCCTTATTTATTGTCGTCCTCGTCACCGTCGTCATCCCTGACATCGTCGTCTTCTTCTTCATCATCACCCCGCGTGGTGTTGCGGGTCTCCCATCGGGCGCTTCCCCAGGTTTCATATAGGCAGATGCCTCCCAGATATGGGTGGTACTGGGGATATCAAATACCCGGGGTGTACAAAAAACCAGATAGGGGAAGAAACTCCGATAAACAAATCAAAGATGAATAGGTTTGTTGATAAAAAACTACCCCATGCGAGTACAAATCTCCCCACTGGTTTCGATCGGGTGCAAGACCCGGTGGCCAGTGCTGGCTCCACGGAATGGGGGAAGGGGGGGGGGCAGAGAAATATTATGGAGACTGATTTTCTGGAGAAGAGCTTGTGTGAGCAAATGTTTGGTGGAGAAATGGAAGTCGGGGAGACGGAAGATGAACGGAGTAAGAGACTCGATGCAAAAAGCGAAGCGAAGCTGAGTACGGTCACCGTGGAAGAGCAAAGAGAAAAGGAGCTCGTGAATCTTAACAAGATGTAGGAGATTCTGAACAATATGGAAGAGATTGTGAACAAGATTATGAGTTTCTGCAAGTCGTATGAAAATATGCACATTCCGATCAGAGAAGGATTAAAAGAAGCAGTGGATACTCTTAAAAAAATAAAATACGATCGAGTGAGAAGCCACCGCGAGTCCACCAGACTCGAGCGTGAAGAGGCCAGCGCTGAAGAAGGCGAAGACACGGGGGCAGGTACCTGTACCTGTGGCCTCGAGTTCTTTAATAGAGGCACCACCTGTAGGGAAGAATAAGATTGAGGAGAAGAAAAAGGAGGGCCAGAGGCGGGCTCGACCTGAGGCGGTTCTTATTAAACCGTCCGAGGGTTCGAGCTACGCTCAGGTCCTGCGAGACATTAGGAAGACGGTAGAACCGGACGCACTTGGTGTAAAAATCAAAGGTGTTCGGAAAACCTGGGATAGGGACATCCTCGTAGAGGTTGGAAGCGAGGCAGGGGGCAGAACAAAACTTTCGTCTGCCATCAGGGAGGCGGTTGGTAGGGAGGGGAAGATCCGCGAACTCGTCCATCGTGTCGAGGTCGAGGTACTGGACCTCGATGAGCTTACCGAAAATAAAGATGTTGAAGAGGCGTTTGGGAAGCACTTCAGTGTTGACATGAAGGGGAGTTTGAAGGTGAGCTTGACGTGAAAGGCCTTTAGGGGTAACTTAAAGGTATTCGTTGAGTTGGATGAAGACCTGGCAGCAAGGCTTACACGTACGGGACATCTGAAAGTTGATTGGGCGTCCTGTCGTGTAAGGAAGAAGATGCAAATGACCCAGTGCCACCACTGTCATGGCTATGGCCATATGGCAGCGGGTTGCACTGGGCCCGATGGGAAGGCGAAGTGCTGGAAGTGCGGCAAAGAGGGACACAGGTCCGCGGATAAGGAAGTATTCCGCACTGTTACCTTTGCGCCGCAAAAGGGAGAGGTTCCCAGTTGGACGATCTTTTGCAGGAACCAAACGGTGCAAGGTGTAGCAAAAGGCGACACCAAGAGTGAAGCCTCGAGGTACTGTTATGTAGACTCCTACCAAGATGTCGGAGGCCGACGAGCCCGTTGCGTGACATGCTCGTGCTACTAAGGACGATGCGCACATCTTGGTGGGGTTATAAACAGGAGCTAGGGCAAGCAGCCATGAACCAGAAGGACGCCGAGACACGGCATATTGGCCTTACCCCCATTTTCCTGAAGTAATGCGAAAGCGGTTTCCAGGGAAATGGGTTGGCAGTAAGGGGGGGGGGGGGTTTAGTCAGTAGGATTCTTACACTACCCAACTCAATAATCGCCTACCCACTGTAGACGATTGCTGGGTTGGGTGTCTTATGCAAGATTTACCCTCCTACCACAAAAAAATAAGAAAACCATTATCAACGCCGTAATCTCCTTCACCGTCGTCATTCTCGTCATCGTAATCAGCGTCATTATCGTTCTCGTTTTTATCGTCGTCATCTTCGTTATCGTCGTCTTCGTCATCATCGTCGTCGTTATCGTTGTCTCCGTCATCTCCGCCATCATTGTCATCGTTCCCAAAAATTTTACTTTTACCCTGCGATTTCCACTCTTGCCCTGCTAGTTTGACTTTCGTCCTGCATATTTGACTTTTGCCCTGCTAATTATACTTTCATCCCGCTAATTCTACTCTTGTCCGGCAAATTCTGTTAACGGGAAATTATGCGACTTTTGAGCCTATTTTTCAGGAGATAACTTTTGAAATTTCACTTGTAGTATTAAAGCTTCTACGGGAAAGATAAAATTATGAAAGGTGCACGTTATGTTGATAGTTCCACAACAATCAAAAGTCTATGAAATTAGGCAGAAGTAGATATTTATTCGTTAAAGCTAAAAATTGTTCGTTTTTGAAGACCCTTTCGAATATTGTAGTTTGAGATCAAAAGTGTAGAGTGTGTGGAGTTTGAGGAATTGCTTGACCAAAGGACTTCCGTTCCCGCCGTGAAAAGGTGTGACTGCGGAGAATGCATGGTGCAGACGTTTTAGCGAATTGTAGTGGAAATTGAGGTGAGTCAAAATAAAAAGTGAGTGCGAAAGGTAAGTGAGTGAATGATTTCGTAGTGTACATGGAAAGAGAGTTGAGATGAGGATCTTTTTCAGGGAAGTAAAGTGTGCAGTTGTTAAGGTTTCCGAAGATAGAGGCGGTAAGGACAGTCCAGGTGTGTGGGTGGGAAAGTTTGAACCTAATTAGTGGATAATGGGAGTGGGATGGAAGGGGAAACTCCAAAGGAAATTCGCAAAATGATGATAGATGGCAGAACTTATAAGAAATGTAAAGAGATGAGGAAAAGTAAGAAGGAATTTATAAAAAAGGATGGAGGACCTAGAGCAAAGACCGGAGGAGCAGGGGGACCTGAGGAAAGAATGGATGAGTTGGAGAGTAGGTTGGAAAAGTCCATAAGCTCAATCCGGGAGTTCGATAGGGGAGTAGGAAGAGGGAGATAATAAGGAGAGGTTGAGAAAAATAGAAAGGATGATGAAAAGGAATGATAGAGCAGGAAAAAGGAAGAATATATTATGTAATTTAAGGGATAAAATTAGAGGATAGAGAGGGAACGGAAAAAGGGAAAATAAGTAATGAAGGGAAACAAAAACTGATAAAGAGTGGAAGAAAGAAGGAATGGAGAATATGTTACTGGAATCTATCTAGATTAGAAAGAAAGGACGGAGAGTTAATGAGAAAGTTAGGGGAACCAGAAGTCGTAGTGATGATGGCGACATGGCTAGATGAGAGAGGATGGGAAAGAGTAAAGGAAAGACTACTGAAAGGATACAGGTAGGAGATATAAGGAGAAAATATAGTAAGGGTAGAGCAAGGGGAGGAATGCTGATTGAAACAAGGAAAGATTTGATAAAGAAGAAGAAATATCAGAATGGTTTAAAGGAACAGGAGGACAGATTATTGACAGAGGAGATGATGATAGGAGAGGAAAGGTGGAAGATATTAGGGATATATGAAAATATAGATATTAGGAGATATTAGGAGAATAGGAGGATATTTTATCGAAAGAATGGGACAAAATAGGAAAGGAATAAGAAAGAAGAAGGAGAGTGGACTGGAAGAAACTTTAAAGATAAAGTAGCGAATAAGGAGGGGAGGAACTTATTAAGTAGAATGGAAGAGATAAGATTGTTTATTCTAAACGGAAATATTGAGGATGATGAGAAAGGAAAGTAAAATTATACGGAGGAAGACGGAAACAGTAATAGACTATATTATTGTGGACGATCATATGAGGGAGAAAATTATAAGTCTAGAAATAGGGGAGTATATGGGAAATTTGAAGAGGAGCAGGTATGGACGACATGCCGAATGTAGTATGGAAATATGGAGGATAAGACTTGAAAGAATGGGTATAGATACAGATAAAACAAAGGTTATGAGATTCAGGGAGGAGGAAGCAAGAAGAAAAATGGACAGCAGGATGGAAAGGTCAAAAGTTAGAGGGGGTGATGGAATTCAAGTATTTCGACTCCATAATGTAGGGGAATAGGAAGCATTGAACGCGTTTTGAGGAAAGATTAGAAAAATGAAGCAAGTAATGAATCAGATATGAAGAACAGGAGAAAAAGGTTTAAAAATGGCTGGCAGAGGCGTATAAGGTTGTTTGACACGCTGGTATGGCCAGTATCAAGCTATGGGCAGGTATATGGGGATGGAAGGAGATAGAGAAGATGCAATAGAAGTATAAGATGGACTGAGGGGTAGAATGGAGAACGCCGAGTTATGTGGTAAAAGTGGAGTCACAAATGTATAAGTTGAGAACGAAGGCGGAGAGGAGGGCGTGGATATTTGTAGACATTGAGAGAGGGGAAGAGAGGAGAGTCAGCGAGGGAGTGTTATAAAGAGGTGGAAGGAAGAATAAAGATAAAATAAATTAAGAATTCATGTAGGATTGTGAAGGAATCAGTTGTATAAATAAAATAGAGTACAAGCTCTTACGATTGAATATAAAATAATTACAGAAAATAAAAAACTCACTGAAGAATAAATTTGAAATTTATACAATTTTTGTAAAATCATTTTATCGAAGGATGATATTTTAAAATACACGCCCCTCATTAGATCGGAATAAATTCCAAAGTAATAAAATATTTCAATAAGAAAGGAATTTATCGAAAAAAATTTGTAACCTCATTAAGACAAGACGGGAATTCATTCACCCAAGAAATTATATACAACTTCTTGTGAAAAAGGACCGACTTTCCCGCTGCCCTGAGATTCGAACCCAGGACCTCTCGTTATCCAGACAAGTGCTTTCTGAACTGAGCTACGGAACGACCATTGATCCTCTTCTCACAGAAATTATACGCTTCCCAGCTAAACATAGATACACTATTACAGAATTTTATTCCGAAATTCTCATTTGAGTTACCTTGATCAGCTATAACAGATGACTGTATACCATACGCAAACGAAGAAATCTGTTGCACCGACCGAGTTAACTAATCAAATCTTCGAGATATATTTTTAACCTCATCGAAACAAGACGATCATTCATTAATTCAAGAAATTAAATACACCTTTTTGTGAAAAAAGTAGCGACTTTTCCGCTCCGCTGGGATTTGAACCCAGGACCTCTCGTTATCCAGACGAGTGCTCTCCCAACTGAGCTACGGAACGATCCATCGATCGTCTCTTCACAGAAAGTATACGCTTTCTAGATATACACATGGATACACAATCACGGAAGTTTATTACAAGATTCTCATTTTAGATACCCTGATCAGCTGAAGAAGACTGTTTACAATACGAAAAATAAGAAATCTACTGCACCGACCATTTGACCTAATTAAATCTTAAAAAAATATTTTAACCTCATTGAGATAAGATGAAAGAAATTAAATACACCTTTTTGTTAAAAAAGGACCGACTTTTCCACTCCGCTGGGATTCGAACCCAGAATCTCCCTTTATCCAGGCGATTGCTCTCTCAACTAAGCTACGGAACGTTCCATTGATCCCTTTCTCACAGAAATTATACGCTTTTCAGCTACAGACATAGATACACAATTACAGAATTTGATTCCAAGATTCTCATTTTAGTTACCTCCATACGCCAACGGAGAAATCTACTGCACCGACCGATTTAACTAATCAAATCCTCAAGGAATTTTTTCAACCTTATTGATACAAGACGAAAATTCATTCATTCAAGAAATTAAATACACCTTTTCGTGAAAGAAGGAACGACTTCCCCGCTCCACTGGGATCTGAACTTGGGACCTCTCGTTATCCAGACGAGTGCTCTCCCAACTAAGCTACGGCAAGTCTATCGATCCTCTTCTAACAGAAGTATACGCTTTCCAGCTATAGATACATAATTACAGAATTTTATTTTGAGATCCTCATTCAGGTCGTGGGTTTCGATCCCAACGAGGCGGGAAAGTCGGTCGTTCTTTCATAAAAAGGTGTATTTGATATTTTGAATGAATAAATTTTCGTCTTACCTCAATGAGGTTAAGGGCATTGCACAAACCGACTCTGGAATTTTTGTGTTCCCTCTACGGTTACGCCAATGTATTCTCACAGCAGACCATATGTCTGCGCGGGTGATGGCAGATCAATTTCATTTTCACACCAGGAATTTGATGATTATGCACAACTACGGCATTTATGAAACATTCACGGGTTATACGGCAAATTCTATAACTATAACCCGCCATGAACAACACGTCACCGAACGGAAATTTTCATAACTCGCGTACTCACACGATACCGCATGAGACGGTGATACATGAAACTATTGCCGGTAAAGTACTGATCGCAAACAATAGTAGTGAAGACAATATACAATTTAATTATTTCTGCATAAACAAATATTGTAATTTTTTTCCAGAAAATTGTTAACGATTCTTCATAGTATATAACAAAAAATAACAAATTTATAGTTTCTAATAAATGGAAACTTCCGGAAATTCAGAACATTAGAAAATATATAAATTCGTTTTTCCATTTGATCTTCCTCAAGTTTGTAAGAAAAAAAAAATATTTACAACTTATCAACTTATAGATAATAAACATCAATATAAATAAACATCAAATTTGGTCAAGTTTAGAATTGCTTTGCACATTTATTTATAATTTTTGAGAAAATATTTCTGAAAATGGCTGATTTATAGATAAATTAGTTTTTGCAATAAATAAATGGGATGAATAATTTGTTTCTCAATAAATGAATATTGAAATAGTTTTTACACGTAATTTTTAGTTTTGTAGACTTTATAAAAAATTTTTATGATATGTTTCTATCAAATAAGCAAAAACTGATTTGCAACTTATCAATTTATAAATAAGCAAATTTACCCCTTTTTAAAAACTTTCCATATAAATGAATTTACAATAAAATGTGGTCAGGTTTACAATTTTCTTGCAAATTTATTTATGTTTTGGGAAAATATATTTCTAAGTTCACAAAATTTGTAGTATATGTATTTTCCTACAAGCGAAATAAACACAGGTATTTTTCTTCGAAATTAACGTTCATCCAGAAACTTATAAATGCACATTACAGAAAGTTACAGTCTTAATCGAAATTCGTACCTCTGCAGTGAAAATAATGAAGAGCATTGAGATTTTGGCTCGTCGAGTGCAGAACATTGTGGCTCTTCGATCAGATTAAAACTTCACAAACAGATTATGACTCCTTGAGCCGATTCTTCTTGATATGTAAACTTAGGAAAGACTAACCTTTGGAATAAAAATAATTAAGGGTCCTGATGTTATACGTGAACACTGCAGGTGAAAATAAATCATATAGGTATTATGCATCGAATCATGACGGAATGCAAGCATGAGTTCTGTTTTTGATTTTTGCACGTATCTGCAAATGATCTTATGGTATATTGAAAGATACAATCTGAGACTGCTTTGCAAGCAACTTAGATAACTTCCTCATGCCTACTAATGATAAGAAGTGGTACAAAATTAAGACGAAATTTTATCTTTTCTAGTGACAATTACCGTAGGTCAAGGTTTATAGTGGGGTTTCTTGAGTTAAGGGGGGATTCTTATATAGATGACCGAAAATTCACTCCAAGTTTGCGAATTCTTTTTTGAAAATCTATTAAATATTTTATTTTCAAAATTTCAGAAAACATTTTTTAATGTTTTGCGAAATACAAGATATTTTTTTCATCATGTAAATATTAATAATATAACCATTTAAAAAAAAACGGAAGCAACTTTTTTGTTTTCTTCAAAATTTGTGGGAAGAATTGTGATTGACACAGCCCACTGAAACAGAAATATCAAAGTTATTTATCATTATTGGGTCTATATCTCGTCGATGAACCTGTTTTTAAATAATGAAAAAATTTTCCAACAAAATGGCGGAGTTATTATCAACAAAAAATGGTTTGAAAATTTTTCATCCAAAAACAAATAGGTTCATCGACTAGCTGATTAAATTATCTTCAAAATGATGTTTCATATATATTTATGTGTCAAAAACTGGCCGAGTAATCTTTACCACAAAATCGGAAACGAAACTGAGCGAATGTTTTTAAATTTGACACTATCTCTGCTCGAGCTCGCAGCAGCCCAGATGCGTGGCGCGACGAAGGAAGTTCGCGGAAAAACTTAAAGCATCGTAACCG
>WSXT02174503.1:4550-22198 GCA_011762715.2 Neuroterus valhalla | reverse complement strand
GTCAATGCATATCTCCAAGCCGAACTACTCACAGAGTTGGCAACCCTACTGTATGATTAAATATAACGGAGAAAATAAAACATTCCAAATTATCATTTCTTATTAGAGTGCAAACAACGAAAAAAAGTTTTGGTTTCTGCTCTCTTATCAGTGCGAACCATTCGAATAATATTTGTAATTGCTAGTGACAAAAAATTGGCCAAATATTAAGTTTTCATTCACATTTTTTCTTCAAAATCATACAGTACTGGTTAGGATTCAGAGATACCAAATCGTTATAAATCTTACCTTCTACTTGTTTCCTGTAATTGTTATGCCTGAAGCATATTGATAAAAGTAATAGGGAGGTAACATTTAGAACGTGACGACGTTCTCCATACTGGGTGGCTATAGTCAATATCTTGATATTGCTCGTTTTGGGTAGGAAAATTCCTGATATTATAAGAAAGCAATTGTTAAATAATTGACTTTTATTACTTAGAACTAAAGCTCGATATCCGAATTGAAATCTCGATGACTGTAAATCAAATTAACCATGCAGTTCTAAATTACTACTACCATAAAACATTCGGGTGTAAATCATTTACAAGTACTTAAGGATTATGATGAAGCTAATTTCAAAACAAGAATCTAGTTTACTGTATTAGTACGACTTGAAATTCCTATTTTCAATTCCCGAGACTAAGTTGGCTGACGTATTTCAAGGAAAACCACGAATCGGGATTTCAATATGTCTTTGCCCACAAAAACGATAGTCTTCCTAATATGGTATATAACAAGCTATTGAATTTAATATGAATTGCTGCAATTCCTTATACTCAAAGTGAAAATGTGGCATTATGATTGAGATAAATCAATTTTCAACGTCTCCCCAGGTTGCGGATAGGGGAATGCCTCCCACATATGCGTGGTATCGGGGAAATCAAATACCCGGGGTGGACAAAAACCAGATAGGGGAAGAAACCCCGATAAACAAATTAGTCATGAGTATGTATGTTAGAAACAATATACCCCAAGGGAGTAGAAATCTCCTCGCTGGTTCCGATCGGGTGCAAGCCCCGGTTACCGCCGCCGGTCCAATGGATTTTGGGGAGGGACCAAACATATAAAAATGAAAATGAAAAAAATGAAAAGAATGAGAACAGCAATTCCGCGTCGTCGTGGATCGGCAAATTGGGAACCATCCTTGCTCTGCTGGAAGGACAGCAGAAGAACGTGGCCAATAACGCCCTCCCGAAAAATGCACCGATGCCAGTCAAGGACAACATGGCAAAGGCATTGGAGTATATGAGCAGCATAAAAAGCACCAGTCTAGCCCTAAAAGGAGCAAGGGACAACCTGGATAAGGATTTGTCCGAAAATAGCCTTACTAAAAGCGTTCGTAGGCAAAGGGAAAGAGCCGTCTCACTTGGAAACGTGGTCTCTTCCCCGCAGTCGACCTCAAGAAACGAAAAGCACTTTGAGATGGAGCTTTGCTCATCTGCGTTAAAAGAAAAACATAAATCTCATTGTTATTTCATTCATCAATCAGTATACTGCAAACATGAAATGTGCGATATATACTCCACTCGTTATACATATACCACACCAGAACGGGAAGGAGGGAGAGAGCGAGAGAGAGAGCTGTATTGGTGCTATGCTATAGACATTTTCAGTCGCATTGAACGTGACGCGGTTGGTGTGTTCCCGTTTTTCGCAGTTAGCTTGCCTCACTCAGAGTGTATACCCTCCCAAAAGAAGCAAAGCTTCAATAATTTGACGTGCCCTCATTTGATGATCCCAAGCAGAGGATCACAAGCACGGATGTGAAAGAGACAGTTCGGAGAAGCAGGAATCCTTGTCTTGACACAGCGAGCGAGCACAGGTGCGAAAGGGATGGATTGGACTTGTCATGCAGGAACATTCTGAGAACTATCAATGTCAATCCGACATATTTGGTTGGGTATCATCGGGATCATTACCACAAGGTATAAATGCACGGATATATAATTTGAACCCTTGCGATAAGCTCGTTAATTTTTTGATCGTGACAAAGAGTCCATTTTATTTATAAAAGCGGATGAAAAACGCGTTTCGGTCAATCTGAACACTTTTGTGTTGATTTAAGTGTTCGTTGGCGCTCGTTTCTCTCACATTCGTCCAATTACCGCTGGCCAGGATATTCTTTCTCAAACCTTACTTCTAATTATATTCACTGAAAATTTTATTTTACGCTCAAGCTTATCTACACTGTCCACAGTATTCGTATTGAAATTATCACATTTTTTTATTTCATCTTGCAGGATCAATCTCAAGTATTGACTTCGATATGGAAACTCTGAATTCTCTTTCTCCTACGGTCCCGAATATAACTGCTGCCAAAATTCGCAATTCCCCCATCAGGAAATTTCCTATTCCTGATGGTTATCGAATTCGAAACGTGAATACTCGAGAACTTCGCAGAATGGGGTATGGAGATGAAGATAGTCCAGTTTTCGAATTGAGCCTACCCGCTACAGTACTTGTATCGCCGAGGGAATTCATCGTTGGAAAACTTAGTTCTCATGGTGTTCTGTTATACTTATATCAAACAATATCACATGGCCGCCATCCAATGCAAGTGCACTAGTACAACGGCAAAATCACTCGACTCTCAGTAGAAGGAATCGCGATTTTAC
The DNA here is from genome assembly GCA_011762715.2 of Neuroterus valhalla. Taxonomy (NCBI): domain Eukaryota; kingdom Metazoa; phylum Arthropoda; class Insecta; order Hymenoptera; family Cynipidae; genus Neuroterus; species Neuroterus valhalla. Next base: position 19,541 of record WSXT02174503.1, on the reverse strand, counting down.
CTTTCAACCGTTATATCTAATCAAAATTCGGCAAATTGAATTTATCAACGCAAGGAAGGAATGTGAATTTAGAGGAATAAAATAACATAATTGATTAATTATTTGGTACGTTGAGATATAAGAAAGTCAACGGTCTTTCTGAAAAACCAAATACATCACTAAATTTTCAAATGTAAAATTTCAATGCAAAAGTAGACCAATTTATCGCAGTAGGGAAAACCGCCAAAACTAGGAAGAATTCATATACTTCCGAATCAAAATTTGCTGCAATGGGATGTTCTATTCAATTATACTATTTATTATGGTATTGTATATCGAAAAACTATATTATATTATATTATATTACATTATATTGGATTAAATGATTCAATGTGTCCCCTGAGAATTTACGTTTTCTTTGTACCTCTACACTATTCCTTTACACACCCTACCACTACCTTGTTGGGAGGGGGGACCTTCAGCTTACGGTAAGTTCTGAACGATTATCGAATACCTAATGAACAATACCAAAACATTTCGAGTTAGAAGTAAAATAAACATCTATACAAGTCTGAATTCTTACGACTTCTTGCGAGCATTTTCTTCCTGTTCCTCAAGACTCATGGTTTTTGAAGCTTTGCTTCTTTTGGGAGGGGATACATTTACTCTGAGCAAGAACGCCTAACTGCGAAAAACGGAAACATCCAGCTCGCGTCACGAAAAATGCGACTGAAAATGTCTATAGCATAGCACTAACGCAGCTATCTCTCCCTCTCTCTATCTCTCTTTCTCCCTCCCTGCCGTACTGGAGGCCGGTGTAGTATATGTACAGTACACTCTGCGAGAGTTCACGCTGCGACTCTTTCCGTTCTCACATTTCTCCTTCTTTCGCCCGTCTCCACTCTTGCTGGGGACACGGAGTACACTCGGCGCGCCGCGTGTGTGTATTGGAAACGGACTCACACGTTTTGTGCGAGGAAAGGCATTCATAATGAATAGTTTTGATAGTGATACGTCTAAAAGTGACGCAAATCAGAATGTTCTAATAACAAATCCTGATGTTCACACATTTGATACTTGCCGCAAGCTGATTGATACAGGTGATTGAATGTTCATAGTACGTTTGTCATGCGATTTAATAAAGTGGTAACAGTTTTATTCCATGTCTACATACTACACTTGAAACTGACAAACTTGAATAATCTAATTTCTTTGAAATATTAACCTCCTGCTTCAATATTTCTTTTACTGGCGTGCATGTATGCATAGAGTGAGGAGGTGGCTGCTTGTTTACAATCGATGAATGAAATAACAATAGAATTTATGTTCTTCTTTCAACGCGAAAGAACAATTTTATCTTAACTGTTTCAAACGATTCCGAGGTGGATCTATTAATTAATTTGAAGACCGCCCTTAGAAAGGCTAGAAATACAATCATATTTCATATGTCGTAAGCCACAGACTAGGTCAAGTGCCTGATGAAGTTGAGATGTTAAGAACCTCACTGCGCAGTTTGAAATTTTATACAATAATGTTTATGTAGGCACAATATAAAGTTCGTGGTGTTGTACAAAGTTAGTCTTGTAATAGAATTGTCGTTACACAGCACCAGAGTATGTTGAAGGTAACATGAGTCACCTCTTGAGTCTGGATACTGTTTGAGAGCTACCAACTATCACTTCATAAGGTTTTAGTCGCGAATTTCTTGATGGTCGAAGAATTTTCTTACAATGCGGCAGGTGTTCAATAAAACCGTTTTTTGAGCCACTGCCAGTTCCCGCAATCTCTTTCATGCATCACGATGTCTGATCGATTGGCTAGGATATAATGATCCATCTGGATAGTTACATCGCAATATGAGATGTTATCTTCATTCTTCAGAATACGAACTGGGATATCTCTGTAGAAAAGTATCCAGGCGTGTACTTTCTCGGGGCCATAACATGACAGCCATCAATAATGTACGCGATGGTTTCGTTGTAACCTCCACACAATCGGCACCTGTCAAACACGTCTTGATGTGAAACATACTTGCGATAGTTTCTGGTACCGACAACTCTGACCTAAATCGCCAGCACGAATACTTCCTTTTCCGGAAACAAAATGCCCTTTTCCAGCTGAAAATTAGATTGTGAGCTTTTGAAGAAGGTGCGTGCATTAAACGTTTTGCAAGCTCAGGTTCTATAGCTTTCAAACTGTCATAAACTCTGCCTGTGTCTCCAATGTTCCAACTCATATCAAAAGATACCCTAGTGAAAACTTTATTTTTTATCTCGGAAGTTTCTATTTCCTGAGATGGTATTTGATCAGTCGAATCTATCATTCAAGGCTTCTGAAGATCCATGAAAAATCTCAGTCCATTCATCAGTTGAACCTAGATGAGATGTCGAAAATTAGCCGCCGCTCTATTAGTAGATGGTGAATGGTTAGAAGAATGTGAGGTTCTCGAAGCAGTTGACTGACCTCGACGTGTAGATAAAACCTGATCAGGTACCATAAAACCTTTTCAGAATTCTTCTGGCCTGATTAAGTAACAATTATCACTCAGAATATACGAAAATTGAAAATAAATTTAACTTAAATTTTAGAAAGTTTTTACTTCCAATCTATGCTAGTATTCTTACATCTAAATCGATAAACAGGTTGAGAGCAAAAACAATTGTGAATAAATGTTAATACAGCATGATATAGTGAACCGCCTAGGCAGTAAATTTTGGAAAATCAATCTCATGTGATTTTTCACATTTCTGCCTGTTCAGTGTTTTATTATGTAACTAATAATAAGTTAATTGAACGTGATTTCTTATTGGAATATTTGTTCATACTCTCTCCCTGTTACGGGTTTGAGAGTCTTGGCATAACCTTCTCTCTATTCCTTTGCACACCTCAACGCTAGCTCAGGGCGAGGGGGACTTATAGACTAAGGTGGGTTTCGAACCACCAAGAGCAACAGCTACTCAATACTTATAGAACTCAAAGAACTCTAGAGTCTAGAGGTACCGGACCCAGGACTTGCAGCGGCCCGCCGAAGCTCTTCTAGAGTGCGAGGTGGGATTCGAACCCACAACCAGACAGCGTGGGTCCAAAGCTCATGCCTTAGCCCTCACGACCAACTGTCGACTCTCGTAATTTCTTAATAAAATGCGACACGTAGTTTCGTCGAAAGAAGAATGAACTAGTAAAAACAAAAAAAATTTCAAATTCGTGTCATATTCGTGCTGGAAAGTTTTAAGTTTTAAATAGATGAACTTTTTAAAATGTAAGTATTTGTATTACAAAACCCATGTTATAGAGAAGCTATAAAAGTTTATGTCAAGCAAGTCGTAAGCCAAATTGTTACAGTGATTTTTCAATTCTTTCGATGCTTTTTAGAGTTGATTCACGTTCTTTTCTCGCAGCATCGTAAAAACTCTTTTGTGTAACATTTTCTGCAGCAGATCCCACATCTCGTGCATGTTTTTCATGAGTAGAAAAAGTGGCCGTTGAAATGTTCAAACAAGGAAACATTGTATTCAAATGGGTCAGTCCTGTTTCACTGTGTAAAACACTTAGACATAATACATAAACAAACGATATAGTATTTCATTTAGATGCGACTATAATGTGGCTAATTATTTATTTATCACAGTGTGTTTTGTTTTACAAAACTTTTTTTTTCGCTTCCTGCATTCAATAGAAAGATATGCTTTATGTAACAAAGGTAAGTCAGAGTGCTCGTTTGTGAAAGTGAGGTTAGATTTTTTTTAATATTGCAAATATCCACCAAATGAATTATATTTAAAAAATTAGGACATACCTATTGCGGCTTTAGTATTTACAAAAAACTGAGGTCTAGATCCTTTTTTTTCCGATTTTGTGTTGTTTACTTGTTTCCAGAATGTTCAAGAGTAAACATTTATAACGTCTTACCTATAGAATTGAAACTTACCTCGTCCAAATCCTTTTTCTATATTTTTGAGAAACAGAATTTCAGCACAATCAGATTGAGAACAAACTAATTTTCGTCCAAGAGGTCTCAACTCAACCACTCGCGTCGTCCTATACACACATTTCTATTTTCTTCCATTTCACCTTTAGCCTCTTTAGCTTTCAATTCTTTCAGCGTGTGCAGTACATTTCTTTCCACAGCACTTGTTTGCAATTTTCCCCATGTTCGTACACTTTTTTGGACACAACCCGACCATTCCATCGAATTTTGTCTCCGTATTTAGGCATTATCACTCATATCTAGCAACGAACCGCTAACCTCCAAATAATTAGAAACACACGAAACTAGCAAAGAACATATAACCGCCATGCCAAATAATTAGAAACACACGAAACTAGCAAAGAACATATAACCGCCATGCCAGATGTAGCAAGTTCAGTGCTAACAACAGGCAAAAACAAAACAGTCGGAATTGTGCGGTGTGCCACACTGACTCTTTCCAAATGTTATATTTCGTATTATAGATATTACTGTGTTATAACAATTCAGACATAAATATTTGTTTTATGAGGAATTTATGTATATTTATATATATATACATAAATTCTGTTTCTTGAAATTATTATGCACCTTATGGAACTTATGCACGTTGGAACTTATGAACGAATGTTTTGTCGCAGAGATTAGTGATGTGTCGTTTTTTCCTTGTTATTTATTTTTTCCTTCACATTTCTATTTGAAACAACAAACACATTTGTTTGAAATTGGCTGTGGAATTCCTGTTTCCTTGAGCCATGTTGTTGTTTTTTGATACTCTTGTCAAATTGAGTGAAGAATCCAATCCAACCTCTTATCAAAACTACGCCAACTATACTGTCAAAGACGAAGTAGGAAATTTGCTAATCCAGGCGGTTCCGGGAACCATGAATTACCGTTTGCAACGTACTAGCAATGCTATTGATGGTACCTTCAGAATCAGAGCCTTTTTTCCACTATTAGAGCAATTGGAGGATGGTTACTGTTCCATCTACAAACGCAGTGTAATCAAAATTATTTTGAAAGCACGAAACGAGCTATATTTTCTGGCCACAGGAATCTGGTTGAATATGGGTGTAAGCAAATGTGGACGATTTCCAGCTCCGTATACAAGACGCTCAACTGGTACGTCTTATGCGCGGAATGACCATATAAAAACAAAATCACTGTAAACGGAGCGTTATTCTCTACCAGATACGGATACAAAATATTTTCATTCAAGACGTTTGTGTAAAAAACTATTTGTGGCGAGTTACATCTCCAGCAGCAGAAAATGTGAAAAGTATAGTAGTATTCGACTTGGGGTTTTCACTTTGTACTTCTACTTTACATACATTTCGAGCACCTACTGTTGCTAGAATAGTGCTTCCAGAACTCTTCTACCATATACTAGAACAAGAGAGAGCTTTATATTTTCCAAATTAGAAATTCTATTTTGGTAATAAGTTGACGTGACGTCCTTAATATATCATAGGTGTAAACGCAGGGCTCGCGTAAGTGATGATCAGTCTAATTATTGTTCTAAGACAATTAGAGACAGATCACATTATCTATCGAATTAATATTTGTCTCAGGAGTTTTGATTTTCTTGTGTACGAAAGGTCGTTGCTTAGTAAATATAATGGCTTGAGTTTCATCTGGATTTATTTATATCTTCTATTTACTGAGACACCTTAGTGATTTGGAAGCAGCATTTCGTAATCAATTGATGATGGTTTCATCTCTATATGCTGGAGTAAGCAAGGTCTTTGAATCGGCAAATAATGCTCAATTAACATTTTTCGTTCTGAGAAAACCATCCACATTGATAATAGATAATAGGAGTCCAAGGACTGACCCTTTTGGTACTCCTTTATGAGTGGTTTTATATATATATAGATTTCACGATTTTGATTGCAACAAAAACTTCTCTGCTTCTCATGTAGGAACTTAAAAGAGCTATGAGATAAAGTGAAACACCATGATAAATCTTCAATTTGATAGAAGCGGCGTTCCATAATATAATTTTGATATACTATTCGAATATTCCATTACACAAAGTGAAACCATAGCTTCCTTCATGATTTAATTAGATAAAGTTACAATGTTACTAGATAGTTTCCGAATGACGTCTACATGGAGTTTGGACTAGATAAATGCAGAATAGTTCATTTCGATCGAGGAAAATTGGAAACCGACGAATTGGGTAACGAGAATGAGGACCATATAGAAGCGATGGTTAAGGGGGAGTCATTTGAATATCTGGGTATTCTTGATTCCAAGGTTATACAGCACAAAATAGTTAAGGAGAGCCTCATGACTGCTACACTGCAAGACTCAGATTGGTTCTTAAGAGTTCTCTCAACTCTTACAACGGAATCAGGGCTATCAACACCTGTAATATTCCTGTTGTAGCGTATTCTTTTGGGGTAATAAAATGACTAAACACCAACCGTAATAGTATAAACGGAACCATCCGCGTTGAAATGACTAAACACCGGATGCATGCCAGTAAATCAGCGAATAAAAGGATAGTTCTACCATGACATAAAGGAAGAAAGGGCTTTGTAAATGTCAAGCAGCTCTGTGTATCGCAAGTTACAGAGTTGCGAGACTATTTTATCAGCGAACGAGATGTTGCGCTTCACAATACCATCTGTGAAGCAGATCTCGATTACACGCCCTTAAGTTTGTCCTCAGCTAAAACCTTGAATATAAGGGCAGGAAGTGCAGGAGAATTGGAAACGCAATGGAGACAAAAAGCTTTCCATGGCAAACACCCCAAAACCTTAGATCAATATAAAATGGATGAAGAGGCATATAATATTTGGCTGAAAAAGGGCGTCCTGTTTCTGGAGACGGATGGATTCGTGATAGCGATCCAAGACAGGGTTGTCGGCACCAGAAATTATCGCAATCATGTACTACATCAAGACTAAGTTAACAGGTGCCGATTGTGTGGCTCAGAGAGAGTACACACACAGACATAATGATGTAGCGGACATCATACATTAACAACTTGCCCTAAACCTAAGACTCTTAACAAAATGGATGCCTTTCTACAGGTACAATCCAGTTCGTGTTTTGCAGAACGAGGAGTACATCTTAAATTGGGATGTTACTATCCAGACGGATCATCATATCCGAGCCAATCGACCATGCATTGTGGTTCATAAAAAAGGTAGCGGGAAAGTTTCTATCATCGACACTGCTTGTCCACCTCACTGAAATCTGCAGGCATCCTATACTACCAAGATCCAAAAGCATAGTGCAGGGTTGTTGCGGGTGCGAACATTTTGACATCCGCGGATGCAGATGCGGATTTTTAGAGTTTGACATCCACGGATGCGGATGCGATGCGTCGGTCTGAATTCATACGGAACATCCGCAATTACGGATGAGGATGCGAATATTCGCAACACCTCTGGTAAACATGGGTCCTACAGACGTAACCTTATAACTGATAGCACCATTATTTTCATACCCTCTCCAGATCGAAATGCAGAATTGCAGATATACTTGTTGGCCGATCTTAGGCAGTAGATCGACATCCGCATCCGCGAAAACTCCGCATTAATTCATGCGGATGCAGGTGTCTCAATTCATGCGGAACATCGGCAATTGCGGATGGGAATATTCGCAACACCCTCCGTATAGTGAGCTCAGGCATGAAGTAAAGACGATATGGAACAATGTGAAACATGTATCCATTCATCCTTTTGTGATATTGGCTACAAGCAATGTACAAGCAAGACGCACTGAACATCTCGAACGTCCAGGATTCAGTAAGGTACTGGCAGCGGCTCAAAAAGCGGCTTTATTGAGCACCTGTCGCATTGCAAGGAATTTCCTCGACCATCAGGAAAGTTGCGACTAAACCCTTATGGAGTTACAGTTGGTAGCTCTAAAAAAGCATCCAGAGGTGACGCGAGTTCTCTTCAACAAACTCTGCTGCTGTGTAATAACAACATCATAACGAGACGAACTTTATATCACACGAGTAACTCAACATTGTGCCTGCCAAAATATCTGCGCAACAAATTTCGAACTTTTTAAAAATATTTTTAAATTTTTAACAGCTTGACTTAATCAGGCACTTGACTTAGTCCGTGGCTGGCGATTACACACCGGGTGACCCCGGGTGATATAACCCGAGATCATTTTTTGGCGAATATTAGTAATAAAATTAATGATTATAATAGTAACAATAATAATGATGATAATGAAAATAATATTAAGGATAATATTATTAGCGGAATCAAGTGACGAATCGCGGTAATGTAAATGACCAATTCAAAAAGTTTGTAAGCATCTCCATTGCTACTATAAAACGTGTTCAGATTGTTTCTGTAGTTATTCTAGGTAACTTGGAATAAAATAATTTATTTTTCAAAAAAAGATGATTCGCAAGAGTGAGAGAAAAATATTATTTGTAAAATGAGATCAATGAACATAAATAATAGAATAAGAAGAGCGATTTCTCCACAAACGTTATTTCTCCTCACTGTGCAGCAGCTTTATCAATTTTCTGTATGTGTTTTGTAGCGTGGGATTCCTTTTGATCACGTCGACTTCTGTTTATTTGATCTTTCTGGATCACAGAATGATTAATGGCTCCTGTAAACTGGCAAATTCATGTTTGAGATAATTTGTGGAATATTTTTAACGTCCAGTCAGATAAGAATTGATATGTGTATAAAACTGGAACAGGGTATAATTGGATTCATCAGAGCGATTTTTCCTGGAAACGTTCTTATTAACTTATTTCTTTCACGATGACAAGGATGAGGGTCTCCATTCGTAGACTGGTCTTTCTGTCAGCGATTACGGCTTATTGTTTTGGTGAATATAATATATTATAAAATAATATAATATAATATAATACTAAATGTACAGCAAAACATAGCTTCCAATGGAAATAAATTATTGTCTTATTCTCTATCTTTCACAAATACGAACAGAGAAATGAGTTCTTATTTCTCCAATAGTTTCAACTCATGATTTTCAAAGATTATTCTGCAACTTCAGATTAATTAATTTTTGAATACATAAATCTATACCGATTGTTTGAGGCAAAAATTGTTAAAAATTAGCAGCGTGTTGCCTGCTGACGTGAAACATATTAGAGGATACCAAGAGTTCCGCGTGACTAAGTTTTGGAAGATGATAGATTTTTGTAGATTTGTGTTTCTTGCTTTCACAGGACACTCTTTGAAAACTTCTTTATAAAACTTTCTGCAATCTCTTCTGTTTTGACGTATGGAGGAATCAGTCTTCAAAAATTTGGATCGATTACTCAAATCATCTAATCAAAATTGTTGAGAAAAATAATATTTGCAGATTCTATTAAAAGTGGTAAACATTCATGAGATTTCCTCAGGGCTTTGAAGCGTCCGTTACCTGAGGTAGCCTGTTACGAATCTGTTATCAGATTTTGAACATTCGGAATGGCGGATTCAATATGGCGGCCTAAAAATTGTACATTCTATCACATTTGGATAAACAGATGTATACATAGGTTTTTGAGGTCACTGATTACAAATCTGAAATTATATTTTGAACATTCAAAATGGCGGATTCAATATGGCGGACTGAAAATTGTACATTATGTCACATTTGGATGAACAGATGTACACGTAGGTTTTTGAGGTCGCTGTTTACGAATCTGGAATCAGATTTTGAACATTCAAAATGTCGAATCCAATATGGCGGACCAAAAATTTTACATTCTCTCCGATTTGGATAAACAGATGTATGCATAGATTTTTGAGTTCGCTAATTACGAATCTGAAATCAGATTTTTAGAATTTAGAATGGCGGATTCAATATGGTGAACTAAAAATTTTACATGCTAAATATTGGTCACTTGGATCAGGACAGTTGAATGTATGATTGCAGTCGTAGCCATTATTACTCGGAAAATTAGGTGATTAGAAAATTATATCTGAGTCGTTGAATTTTAAATAAAATTTTCATGGATTCCACGTTTTTTCTAGAATTTGTTGAACTATCGAAAATTAAATATTGAATTTAACAAATCTTATTGTACGAAACAGCATTGATCTTCAATAGCATTTTGAAATATTTAATAAAAATATAAACCTCATGATATTATATCAAATGCAAGAAAACATTTTTTTTCTCATATAAAATGATGAATCCATGGAGTCGCCATTTTGGACCTACTGTTTTTGATTTTGCGCATCACACAAAATTCCCATTTTAAATATGTTGTACAAACTGAGTCAGTGCAAAGAAATATCCCTTTTAGGGACGTAAGATCTCGTATGAATGATGCATAGTCAATTTTTATTATAACATCGCCATATTGGAGCCGCCATATTGAATTTCACATTTCAAGAAAAATCATTTAATTGAATAGCATGGAAGACACTGAATACATAAAAATGTATTTGTCAACGGAATTTAAGCTATCAATATGAAAGTCGCCATATTGGATTCGCCATGTTGGATCTGCTATGTTTAATTTCATATACACAATTAAACTTTTACATTGAGTAGCATGGAAAGTTAGAAAACCTAGGGAAATATATATTTTGAGACACGTAAAGGCACGTACCGAGAGAAAAAAGTAATTTTTTTATAATTTCGGCCGCCATTTTGAATCCACAGTTATACTTTTCTGCTAATACGATGGTACTCACGTTATCTTGGACAATCAGGGAATGATTTCCAAGTACTTTTGGTACATGTGCACGATCATATTTACTCGCTTACGAATTGGATTCTCGGAAACTACCTTTTTTGGTACATATTTGTTCATAACGATGATTAATAATATTAAGAGGTCTAGTTTTCTTCAACCAGGATAGCTGAATTTAGAAAAATAATATTTATATATCGATGACTTACACAGATGCTTTTGTATACATAAATATATTTTTCCCTTTATAAGTTCAATAAATCCAAAAACTCCACTTCAGTTGCATTGAGAATGTACGCAAACACATTTTTAATCATACATATTTTTTTCAAACTGTATTTCACCCCTTTTTCATTTTATATGTTGCTAAATTTTTTATCGTTTCTTACTTTAGAGGATTTGCATGAGAAATTAGTAAAAATAATCCTGCTTCAGTAAACATGTTCTGCCTTTGTGATATAAAACCGAGACGTTAATAATAAATAAATCAACTTGAATGAAATATAGTTTGAATTTCTTCATACATTTGACCACATTTTTATTAATATGCTGTATACTATTTCACATCATATTACAATGTCAATTTTGAAATGAATATTATGTACTATATTGAACATGATAAATAATATTCGTTTCAAAATAAAACTACGAAATGAAGAACTTGGACAAAATTGAGGTCATAAATATTAAAGCAGAGGTGTCTAACGCGTAAGCAACGGTGTGAATATTTGTCACTTGTCAATCCCCTCTCTTATTAACTTGGATGCGTTCATGCGGTGATCGCGATGTGGAAAGGGGTCCTTGGCGGCCGGTATGTGTGAACAGTGCGCGCAAGTAGGCGTGGTCAGACGTAGTCAGACGAAGCCCGTGGTAGAACGAGGAGAGAATTCTTGATGAAGCGCTCGGAGAAGGGGAAGGAAGGAGAAGCGCGCCAATCTTGAATTGGACACCCCTGTATTAAAGTTTACATTGATGAATTTATTATATCCATTAAATCCAGCTTATCTTATTCATTTTGCATGAAAATCTATTTATACATCAAATATTTGACAATTAGATGAAATTTGCAAGTTTTAATGAAAAATTTTGATTCAAATAAAATTAGAAAATTTAATTTTGAAGATTTCATAAAGTATTTTCAAATTTTTATTATTAGAAATATGAAAATGGAATATGAACGAACAGGATGTCAATAATTATCCTATATAAAAAGACACATTCAAGAATACACTTGCATCTCAACACAATGCCACATATATATTTTTTTCCGAAAAAAATAATTTCCTTGACTTACATGGAAAAGTTTCGGGGATCATTTGTCGGAAAAATAGTTTTTGGGAAGTTTGAATGATGAAACGAGGCCCACGAAAGGCTAGCGCCGTCACTGCGTTTAGAGGATAGAGCACTATCTCCTTTTCTTTCCGCAACGTTCGAGTTCACGCAATCACGCATCCACATGAGCGGTCCATTTTATATGTCGATGTGATGCTCAACAAAAAATAAGTATCGAACACATCGCGGACTCTCGTGATTTTCAAGCTAAACAGCATCTTTTTTTCATCGCGCTCTGAAAATGGCGGAAAATTTTGTGCCCTAGTTTCTATTCGAGTAATATTACGAAGGAATCAACGATGTTGCACCATAGCGGACTTTGACAAGTCATCATAACCTCTTAGAAGGTACGCACGTTATCTAGGCTATATGTAAATCAGGGTAAATGTAGATTTAAAATAGGGGAAATATGGTTTTTCAATATGAATATAATAATTGTAACATTTCTATTGAAATAATAATTTTATTATCAATTTTTCAAATATTAAATTCACTTTATTGAAAAATGTTATTATTTGATCCGTTTTTTTGGAGCGTGAAAATGTTTTAATTCATTTTGTCATGTCTATAAACTATTAGTGCTAGACAGTCTGTTGTATGAATTAACAAATGAATAAATAAATGAAAGTAGGAGAGCTGAAAAACAAGAACAATTGACGACAGTGAAGACGCTTTGACGTCTGAAACAACCAGGGACGAGAAGTGTCTTCAACACTTTTTTTTAGTTCAAAATTCAAGAGACATAAACCATTTTATTAGGGTGACCCATCTCACCCCGCTGGATTTCAAAATCGGCATTTTGAGAACTTTTTTAAACTAAACAAAATTATATGGAAATCAAACAATAATTGAAATCGGTTTATAGTTTAATATTGTATAGCCTTTAAACAATAAATAAGAATTGTTCCAGAAGTTTTTACTTTGATTTGGTTCGTATGAGCGGTACGTAAACCCATCTTACCCTACTTCTTTCCAAATTTTTGAAAAATTTGGCACGTCTTGATCAAGCTCTGGAGTATGATTTAATTTTTTTGGAAATCCAAAATTTTACTGTGTTAATGAAATTGCATTTGAGCACGTTTTAATATTCGGATTTCCAAAAAAGATGCGGTTTCTTTCACCGGATATAAAAAATTGCGAAAGTGACTCGCCCCGCAGAATGAAGGAGAATTTTGCAATGCATTTCTCAACCACCCTCTTATACATATACGTATACAAATTCCTTATCTGCAAACATGAGTTACTACTTTACTATTCATTTCCACAATAACGTGCTGAATAAACTCGTAATTCTTGATGCTGCAATTCAAATTGTTCATAGGTAGTTTGCTCACAGATATAACATCTTCGTTAAAATACGAAGAATATGAAGAAAGTGGTGCTTCTAGGAATGAACAAAAATTGGCATCTTTTCTGTTTGTGGTCGGCCAACGGCCTGATAGAGAATCGCTTGAGCGGGAATTAGCTGTTAAACGACAGCCTTTCTCAATTCTATGTTTGGAGTTGAGAAGTGGCCTACGTGACAGATTGGCACATTCAAGCGATTTTCAGAAACGAGCTTGTTTACCCTAAAGTGTGACAAATCCTTAGATCCGTTAACCCCCCCCCCCCCCCCCCCCCCCCCCCCCCCCCTCAAAGAGGCCCTAGAAAATCCCACAGTGCCCCGCTGCCTGTACGCGTTTCTTCGCCTGACCGAGTCAGTCTCTCTTCCTATCCTTTCCTCCACCTCGATCTTCTCCCTTCTCGCCCTACGATTCGTGTCTTTCGCGAAACTCAACTTGCAGAGGCGCTGTGGGAATTCTTCTGAAAAACAAAATCCATAAATTTGCCTGGAAGTTACGAATTTCAATGCATAAACCTGGGCAGCTTCTCCCTACCTAGTTTTCATTAAAATAGTTTTTTAGCCATATAATTCTTAGAACTAGATAATAATTTTAATCATATTTTCTTTGGCAGTTCGTCTTAGCTCTTATTTCATATTAATAAAAAACATTAGAAATTAGAACTTAGTTTTGAATAGTTTTAAATTTTGTCCGGACTCTGGGACTCGACGTACCGAGGACGCGGGAGGCCTTACGCCACGCCCGTGCTACTCTCAGTCTCTGCATGTAGCCAATCAGGAAGCCCGCAGAACCCAATCTCCTCGCTGCCGACGGGACTCGAGCCGGTAACCGCCTGCGACTCTGCGAGCGGCGAGAACGAGGAACGAGCATCATTCTGTGGTGTCGATCCCGACGGGAAGCAGCACTCGCTCTGCTCTTCTCGAAATAAAGATTGACACACATAGTTCTTGGAGTTTTTAACTTTCTCACCCGCTGACAAGTGAGAGACGTCACTTCTTCCACCGAACGCGCAACATCGTGAGCCTTTCTCCTGCTAGTTCCAATTAATCATCCTTACCGTTCACTTTCTACTTAAACATTACAATGTTCTTTTTTTCAAATCCTATTTTTCCTTCCCAGGACTCGAAGGTCCGGTTCTGCCCCCCCCCCCTCCGACTACTCCTTGATACCATCTTCATCCATCCCGATTCTCCTTTATGGTGTAGACATATTTAATCTGTTTCGTCATAATTTTTTTTCTTTTTTGGGACTCGAAAGTCTGGCGTTGCTGGCCCCGCACCCACTCTTGAGCCGGGCTCATTATTACCCGCCTGGAACGAGCTGTGATATTTTGTAGAAACCGTTGGTAATTTCTTTCTTTTAGGACTCGGAGGTCTAGAGTTGCTGGCCTTGCACCCATTCCTGAGCCGTGTTCATTGTTTTGCCTAGCTTACCTGTACCACGAGTTTGTTCAAGTTAAACAACTGGCCCTTCTGAGGGCCAACAAACAATTATACGAAGGATTGACTCTTATATCATATATGTTTGTCGTTGTAATGATATTGTATTTTCTGGGGTTATAATTTTTCTTCTGAAATAGGGTAATCCCCCCATCCCGGTAACGATTCCTACCTCTCACTAACTCCTTTTCCATCCCCCCCCCCCCCCTTCTACTCCCCAACACACCCCCCACCACCCCGTAACCTTCCCACTCGCACATATCACGGGAGCCTCATTATTACTAGAATCTG
>WSXT02174492.1:0-22200 GCA_011762715.2 Neuroterus valhalla | reverse complement strand
ACATTCGACATTCCAAGATCTCAATATTTTACAAGATATTTTAAATACGAGTGATTGAATCATCGCAGTAGTTGGCACGCAGTAATTGGATAACCACCGTAATTGGCGCGCAGTAAATCATGCAAACCCGCAGTAATACGTACATGAAATTTTTTTTTTAATTCGCATTTGTCACGTAAATCTGATTTCTTTTTAGGGTTTAACGACTGAATTATAATAATTAAATAACAAATATTGATTCACGAATTATTGCGTAAAGAATATCTCATTCAAACATTTTTTTTTTATCTTCAGAGTCATCCTGATTTTTTTCCCGCAGTAGTTGGCACACTCACCCTATATGAAATAAGCATTCAAATTAGAACCGCGCATTCTTGAAGCGAACATACGAGCCCAAGCGTGAAAAACGAGCGGCAGATCTTATTTAGCGCTCGTCACAAACTTGGGAGCTTCCCTGGAATGGTCAGTTATGACATCTGGCGGACACCTGGAAATTACCGTTTGTAATCTTCATTTCATTCAATTGGAAAGTTTTATATAAAAATATTTTTATTTGTGCGTTTCAGCATTATAAAATCAAAATGTTAGGTGTAAATAATATTCGTGGAATATTTCAATTTTCCAAGTAATCGATGAGTAGACTAAAAATGAACTTGAAGATTTTCATCATCCTGCCATTGTATACATACAGACAGATAGACAGACAGACACCACGGTGGAGTTAAATGAAATCGTAATTCAAGTAGAGATCAGCCTAGGTGCTGCTGGGTCCTGACGTGCTGGGAGATTTTTTTACATTGATAAGGGTGTTGGGTGAACACCGGAACGTTGGTAGATCCGTCGAATATTTTTTTTTTGGTTCTTCTGAGGGTTAAAAAAAGGCGGGAGATAGGAAAAAGAGAAAGAAGGGAATTTAGAGGTTGCTTCCCGTTTTGTCTTTCTTCTCTTTTTTTCTCCACTGTTTTTTTTTTATAATAGGTATATTCGAAGGTGTTTGTTCAAATTTGGTCGTTGGGTTTGATATTGTTTCTCCAATTTCAGATTCTCAATCATCGATTTGAAAAGATAACATAACTTTCCTTGGAATCTTACTAAATCTACTAAAAACCCTGAATGCACTTCGAAATCTTCTGGAATCACCCATGGAATCCTGTAAAATCACATTGGATTATAGAAATATGCGTTAATCTTTAGGTAGAAAAAATGGGCAAGATGAAGGTTGGGTACATATGGAAGGGACAGATCCTGAGTGACAGGATCCCACGTCCCTTCCACTGCACGAGTGACACACCTGCCTCCTCTTCTATTGCTCTTCCTCAAACAATATCTAGCCCTACTCTCCCCACCCTGTAGATCATCAACAAGTTTACTTATTCGGCATATCTATGCTTGGGAAAACTTTCTTTCCTGTTGAACCATTTATTTTCATCTGGGGAGCAAGAATATCAGACATTACGGTTCTAAGAAACACCGTTTGTCATTGTTATAAACAATCTTTGAATTCAAATTTACTTATTGGGCATTTATATGCATAGAAATTTTTTTTTTCTGTGGAATCATCTATTTCCATCTGAAGAGCAAGAATATTACACATTATAGTTTCATGGAACAACATTTGTCATTGATATAAACAATTTTTATTAACAAATTCACTTATTTGGCATTCATATGAATAGACTATTTCTTTTCTGTGGAATCATTTATTTCCATCTGAAGAGCAAGAATATGACACATTATAGTTCTATGAAACAACTTTTGTCATTGCTATAAACATCCTAAAGTACAAATTTAAATTTCAAAACAAGAAGATGAATTTCCAACTAAAAAGATAAAATATTTAACTGGAGCACTTCAATTTTCAACCATGAAGGTAAATTTTCGAACAAAAAGATTAATTTCCAAATAGAAAGAATCATTTTCTAAGAAAAAAAGTAATATTTTAACAAAATAGTAGAATTTCAAAGTAAAAAAATGATTATTTTCAACAAAAAATGGAACAGTTTGAGCGCGCCTAGGGCGCGCGTCATTCGGATCTCGCGCTTCGCGCTCGATAATTCATTTACCTCGCGCTACGCACTCGGTATTTTTCAGGAGAATTATTGAATTTTTAACCAAAAATTAATTTCCTACCAAAAAATGTACTTTTTCAACACAATGGTTAAATTTTAAACTACATATAAAAATAATCATTTCTACCTAAAAAGTGGAATTTCAACGTTTTTGGCTTGAAAAGTTAATTGTTGAACGAATATAAGTGTTTTCAACTAGATGAATTTTCGAATAAAACAAAAAATATTCAACTTGAATGGTTAAACGTAAAAAAAATTTTTTAAGCAAGAGAATTCACTTTCGATGAAAAAGATAATTTTTTTCCAAAATATCAATTTTCGAACAAAATATGTGAATTTTCAACGAAATGATTGGACTTTTTATTCAATAACAAATTTTCATCCAAAATATTTAATTTTCAACTAGAAAAGATCAATTTTCGACTGACCATGGAACAATTGAATTTTCAGGTGAAATGATGTATCTTCACCTGTTAAGAATGTATTTTATGTGAAAGAGATGGATTTTATACCATAAAGAATAATGTTTTATTTCGAAATTCAAAATCAATGTTCAAATAAATAATTGAATTTTCGCAAAAAAAAGATGAAATGATTTTTGAAGAAGCAGTTACATTTCCAACCAAAGGTGAATCGCAAAGTTAAATTTCAGGTATTTTATTATTCAATTCAAAAATTATGAATTCCTAATGAATAATTTAAACAAGTTTCCTATTATGATTCAGAAATATTCCTTCTTCGAAATACTTTTCTACTCTAGAGACTGCTTGGAATACTTTCTCTATTAAAAATTAAGAAAAGAGGACTTCAAAATTACGACGAATTTGAATTGGAGGAACAATTTTTTTCAAATTCCTCTTTCCTTAATCCAACTTATAATCATTTCGAAAAGTTCACGTTCCATGTAAAAAATTCCCTGTGTCAAGTGAGATTACATATTCCTTTAATGAAACTCCCTTCCCTAAAATAAAAACTATAATTATTTTCAAGAATTCCCTGTCCCAAGCCAGGTAAATAAGAAAAAACAAATAAAACTTAAAAACAAATTTACTTATTTGGCATTTATATGAATAGAAAATTTTGTTTTCTGTGCAATCATTTATTTACATCTGAAGAGCAAGAATATTACACATTAGAGTTCCATGAAACAACATTTGTCATTGTTATAAACAATTTTTATAACAAATTTACTTATTCGGCAAATAAATTATTCTACAGAAAAAAATTTTCTATTCATATAAATGCCAAATAAGTGAATTTGTTAATAAAAATTGTTTATAACAATGACAAATGTTGTTTTATGGACTAAAATGTGTAATATTCTTGCTCTTCAGATGAAAATGGATGATTCAACAGAAAAAAAAATTCTATTCATATAAATGCCAAATAAGTGGATTTGTTAATAAAAATTGTTTATAACAATGACAAATGTTATTTCATGGACTATAATGAGTAATATTCTTGCTCTTCAGATGAAAATAAATGACTCCACAGAAAAAAAATATTCTATTCATATAAATGCCGAATAAGTGAATTTGTGAATAGAAATTGTTCATAACAATGACCAAATTCGTTTCATAGAACGATAATGTGTAATATTCTTGGTCTTCAGATAGGAATAAATGATTCCACAGGAAAGAAAGTTTTCCCAAGCATAGATATGCCGAATAAGTATACTTGTTGATGATCTCCAGGGTGGGGAGAGTAGGGCTAGACATTGCTTGAGGGAGAACAGTAGAAGAGGAGGCAGGTGTATCACTCGTGCAATGGAAGGGACGTAGGATTCTGTCACTCAGGTAATTTATCGCAGTCATTCGCTACGGCCTGGACCCTTCTCGACCAGGTCGGGAGCGAGATGTATACTGCCCGAAGAATAAGATCCAGGGTCGCAGAACGAAGTAGATGAGATAACGAAGCAAGTTATAGGAGAATTATCTAAGCAGGAGTAGTATAAGAGCGCGAATAGAGAAATGGGTTCATATGTTAGAATAGGAGATAGAATATGATATGGATAGGGTTCAAGAGAGGAATGAGTTCAGAACCTCTTGCATGAATTATCATTTCGAGATTCCGGTATCAGTGTACACGATGGTATATGTAGCCAAAAATCCTTCTGCTTAGGGTTTCATCTACGCACAAAGAAATATTTTGACACTCACACTAGTTTCATTATTCCTTTTCTTCCACAGCAGGTGCTTCACGGGGCAACCCTATCTTCGAGGGACCTGGTAGAAATGATAATCCACCTCAACAGGCTAACCCTCTCGATATACCTCCAAATAGCAAAATTATAATACAAAGAACAAGAGGTGGACAACGTATAGAAGGACATATTGTTGCTGGAACGCTACGGGAAGAAAGTGTGATCCCGGAACAGAATTTGCGGCAAAATCAGGTTGGTGATGTTATCGTCAAAGTCGATAATGAACATAAATACTACGCAACCCTTGAGCCCTGGCATCGATATAAAATCGCTGAAGAGAGGATTAAAAATGAAGGTGGTCCTGTTGATTACACATATGAGATACGAAGAACAGGGCTCAGAAATTTAGGAGGAGAACTTCATCCTCGAGGTTCAAGAAATGACGTAAATCCAGTCGCGAATCTTAATTACAGAAAAGGTACAATTGATGCTGTGGGATCGTTGCAACTTCAACCAAGGGGTGATGATTAACGATCTACGTGAATCGATTCATGGGAAAAACCCGAGTCTGAGATTTGATCTAGCTTTGATAAATATAGGTCGTTGAAATTTGAATTATCAGTTGTTTTTATATGGTCTACCGTAAAATAAAATTTAACAATATGTATGCTGGTACTGTGGTCAGGTGGTTGGTACGCTCGCCTCTTAACTGCAATGCTGGCAGGATAAGAGTTCGAATCCAGGTAGATTCATACTGGCTGTGCAAAAGTATGGATTGACAAAGCTACATTCATTATGACGGTTACTGTCTAGATATTGCACAGCCAAGTAAGATTCGCCTTGGCTTCAGTTCGAATTTGAATCTCCTGTACTATAGGTGCTCTAGTGATGCGGAAAATGTAAATACAATACAATACACCTTATATATTGTACATCAATAGAAAATAAAACACAAATTTCTTCCCACTTCGAAATTCCAATCTCATTTGCACCTAAAAGTTATTGAAAGTATATAATTTCCTGCTCAAGCTGCTAGTCTTAAACAATCTCCATTGAATATTCGAATAACCTATCACAAAGAAACAACGTGAAATAAAAATGTTGCCCTTGGTTTTTCCGCCATCTTGATTTTTCAGGGGTAAGTTAATTCTTAGCATTTTCCTTGCTTATTTCCACAGTAAGCGGAATAAGTTTTTTTGGTGAAGCGTTAAAAGATCTTAAAAACGATCCATACATCGATGTAAATTTCTTTGTAAATGAACAAATGATCATTGTTGGTAACATAAAAATTAGAGATAAAAATGTTTTGATTTAGTGTATCTCGGTTACCCTTTGGAGTCACATAAAATTTTCCAAACAAAAGTTGTAAAGCATTATGTATTACAGAATTTTTGTTCTAACAAATTTTTTTATGGTTTATATTGTTTGCTTTGTATTCGACGGAATCGACACCAGAATCACAACGATGCGTATGGAATCTAGTCTTGAGATTAGGAATTTTCCGGAACACGGTGCAATTTTAGAAGTTGGTCGGCAAATATACAGGATGGTATTTCCCAACTTTTGGACCGCTAACACCTTGCGGTTCTCCTGCAATCTTGATTTAGGTGAGTGAGTTAGTTTTTCACGCTTTTCTCCCTCATTTTTGCAGTGGATCAGATACGTTATCAGTACTCTTTTGGTGAACGTGGACGTATCTGAAAAACGATTTGTGTATCGATACACGTTTCCTTGAAAATGAACAAATAGACATTGGCTGGTAGATCATCCTGGTTAAAATTCATTTTTGAATAGACTGTACCTTCTTTTTGCTTTCCCATTGTCACATAAAATTTATTTATTTCTGTTCGCGAATCATATTGATCGCATGTAACAATTGTGTGATTCATCTGTCAAATCGTATGAAATCATCTTAATCGTGTCGAAATTGTATGAATCACGTCAGAATTGTGTCGAAATTATTATTGACACCATAATTAAATCGCGAGAAACAGTATAAATCGTGTCAATTTCGTCCAGTTCGTTTAAAAACTTTTCAATCGTGTCGAAATCATGTAAATTGTATCAGAATTAGGTCGATCTTATTTGAATCGTGTAAAGATACCGTTCAAATCATCCTAATTGTGTAAAAAAAAATATGTTCATTGGGTAAAAATCTTGTCACAGGTGTACAAAATCCTGTGAAACGTACTCAATTCCTATTAATCGAATATAAATCTGGGAAACTCACCCCTCAATATCAATACGACCGAAAAACTGCAAGGGTTCAATGATACCCTACAACTTCTCCGGAAAAATTTTTTACGATCGCAAACGATTACCAAGATAATGAGAGTCAAAACATTTCTCTCTCTAATTTTTTTGTTGCAAACAATGATCATTTGTTTATGTAAAAAGAAACCTATAACGGTATACGGATTGTTTTGTACATATTTTAGCGCTTTAAAAAAAGTGCAGATAACCAAGATGCCGAATGAACCACGAGGATTCGGAGGTCAAAAACTTGGCCAATTTCACATTTCATAGACCTCAAACAATGTCCAAACTTCAAGTTTGTTCCAAAGAATTCCGATCTCAAAAGGTAATTTTCGACTCTATTTTCGAAATCAGCGACCCCAAAAACCCCCTAATACTCATTTTCAATTGAATGCATGATCAATTTGAGTAAAATGACCGCCATTTTGTGTGCGCCATTTTTAATTTTCTAATTTTCGACTTTATTTTCGAAATCACCGACGGGGGTATCCCGGGGCAACTCTTTTGAAAGGAATCAAAAAGTTGATAAATTTTGGCGATCGAAACGGAAAACACCGGCGCGCGCACTCGCACACAAAAAAAAATTCACTAAGTATATTCCAGAATTTTATGGAAAAAAAATGTTGGAGGGGCACATTTCACTCTCAATATCATAAACATACACGGGAAGAATTTTTTGACAGCTGCTGCATTCATAGTAGAAGGACAGCGCAACCAAGACATAAAAGCAGCAGAAACACCAATTTTGGCAACGCGTCTTTCCCATAAAGTTAGTTATCCGTTTATAAGACAACAGCTGCCCAACACTGGGAACGCAGCGTTCCCTGACTGGGAGAATAATTGTCATAAACAGAAGGCGTATTGTAGTACTACAGTTTGGCGCAACGAAGTTACTTATTGGTGCCGCTGTTGTACCAAATTTCTTTTCGTGTTCTTGTTCGAAATGCAAATGCGGAAGCAAGCAACGATTATACGTGCCCCCATGAATATCCTTCATGTCACCTCGTCTATTCTTGGCACGAACTCACAGAACAACAACGTTTTTCGTCGAACGCTCGAAACTCGAGAAACTCGCTGAAGCGCGTTGATTCGTCGAAGAGTTAAGTTCAACTGTTTGCCACAAGGAGAGTTTTGATTGAAGTGGCTTGTGCTTTTACAAAATAATGCTCCAATGCCCCCTACACAAGTGTAAATGAACATTTACCTCATCCGGTAACTTCGAATTCTGAGGTTTTGGCTAGCTTTTTATAGTATTATAGTATTATAGTATTTTATAGTATAGTATTTTATAGTTTTAGGTCATTTATGCACAGAAGATAGGTTACTTGAAAAAACTCTGCAACATCCTTCTAATTCTTTCAAACTGCCGTCAGCATAATCGTAACCATGTGATCAGTTCTAATGTCCTGAAGTTGAATTATTTTCCTTCCTACTTTCTGAAGCACAAAATGGTGCCTGCCATCAACGCGCTTGCTTCGTGCACGATAGAACTACCTAACAAATTAATAGCACCCTCGCTACCACAATGTATAATTGTTGCTGCTCCGAATAAGTTCGTATCAAGTTCTCAAAGAAAGTTTCTCAATCAAATGGTCTTTTGGTGTAGCAGCAGATATGTGTAAAAAACTTAATTTTAATAGATTAATTTCAGTTTGAGAATTCCAAAATTCCGTTGAGATCGTTACCTTCTGTGTTGACATTTTTTATTTGTTTTGTTGAATGTTCAACCCCGTTGTTAAAAATTCGAGTTGCTCGATTTGATTAGCTCTATTTTGAGGTCGAACATTTCTCTTTTTCAGTTACAAATTCACCTGTTCGATCGCAAGTTGCTGGATTGTGTTGAGAGTTAATTCTTCTTGCACATTAATTATTTTCAAGATTTCTTTTTTATGCTTGAATTCTTTTCTCTTTTGCTGCAAACTAATCTCCTTCCATAAAAAATCCGATCTTTTGGTCAAGACGAAACTGTTTGATTTCATTTCATTTCATTTCTTTCTACAGTTTATTCTTTGTTGTAAAATTCGAATATTTATGCTCTTTAATTACAAATTTTATGGTTGGAATTATAATTATTACAGAATGATCATTTCATTCAAAAAAGTGTCCCATCGATAGAAAAATCCTCTTGTGCAATATGAAAAAACTGATCATCTTGGTTAGAAATTCATTGTTTTGATTGAGTGTTCATTTATATGGTTCGGAATAAAAATTTTGCACTTAAAATTTGAGCAGTTGGAAGCGTTCCAAATAGTGTTGAATATAGAAGTGTTTATAATTTATCTGCTGCTGCTATCTTCCGTCGGAGTCGAATTTGGATTCGAATTTCAGCTGCGATTTTGCGATTTTTTGTGTCGTGTACAGGTTCGCTCTAGTTTTGAGTCTTCCCCGTATCAACCGACAGGAGTGGAGCACTCTAGTTTCTCTTGAACAGAAACTTAGGAAAACGTGTAACAATTATGTGATTCTCTCGATATATATCTCTGAAATAAATGTAAATAGTCAGTTCGAAAAATCTTCTCTGTTCTTGCATCAATTTCGGGACGATAGCTTCGAACACTGTATCACACATGTATCAGCTGAGAAACGGTTATCAATCATCTCTCAAATTTTCAAAATTGTTTCGAGTACAAAGCTTCCTTTGAGAACCAGAGATATCTTTTTTCACTGTTTAATATTTGCATGTCTTGTTTCTCAATAGGATGAGTCTATGAATTCGTCCAGTACGAATAGTTCAGCCAGCCACATCTCAACCTTGCTATTATCTCCTAACTTTCTCCCTCCTCTTCCTCACACAAATATCGCGCTCTCTCCATTGGCATAATCCACACATATTTCTTATTATACCTTTACCCTCTTATCCTCTCCACTCCTTCTGCCTTCTCTCTCTCCATGCCGTTCCTCTTAACAATCGCATACACCTTTCTTTCTTTCTAGTGACTTTTCCTTACTTCATGCTCATGCAGACCATTTTTCTGAAAATACCTTTCTCTCTCATCCTCCATCTTTTCGTCTCCTTTCCAGTTCTCCCCGTCTCCCTCCTAACGATATAACTAGGTATACTCCTGTCCGATCCAAGGGTCCATTTGATGTACTTCTCCTGTACACTATTTACCTCCTAACTTTCCTCCCTCTCATACACCTCTACTCCATACAGCAGCACACTTATCACAAGCGAGTCGAACAGCATCATCCTCCTGTCAAAGTGATCCGCAAAAACCTCTTTCCCAAGAAACCTCTTTCTCCTGTACAGCCGCTCCCTTCTTCTTCCAATCTCCTTCCTTATCCCGTAAGCCCCGTCTCCTGAACACCATAAACTTGGACTTTTCTGCATTAACTCTAACCAACTCCTATCCAGGTATATTCGCAACCTCTTAATCAAAATTCTAAAGCCTCCCACTCTAATTTCTCCTACCACTCCTTCCTCTAGATTCCTCTCCATGTCAGCGACTAGGATTGCGAAAAGCGTTGTGTTAAGCGGGCACTTCTTATTTTATCACTTATTGTGATAAAACTCCTTCCTCATTTCTACCTAATCCTTCCTCCTTGCGGTTCCCTCATTCCATTCTCAGTATTATTTTTTAACGTTTCTCTTCATCCTTTTGCTTTCTCTGTTTCACCACGGCTTCACCATTCCTTTTTTCTTCTTTCTGAATCTCTTCTTTTGCACACACCTTTTTCCCTTCCTTTTTAGATCTCCCCATATCTCTTACACCAATTCCTTCCCAAAACTTACTTCTCCTAATTGCTCCTGGTATTTCTATATAGCCTCCCCCGCCCATATCACTCTCTTTCCCTCATCGAAACTTATTCTCCTTACCTTCCTCCGCCTTCCCTTCTTATCCACAAGACTGATGGCTAATGATATGATTTTATCCTTCCTTCTACTGCGAATCTCTCTGCCTCCTTCCAACCTTGCATATTCATGACCACATAGTCTATCATGATGCCCCCACCTTGCTCACATTCGTGTACTCTCTGTGTTCGACCCCTGTTATCATGCCGTTCGCGACCACCCACCCTCTATCCACCATCCAGTCTCCTATAATATCCCCCTCCTTATTCACAATCGTGCCTTTTGTCCTCCTTCCGAAACTTTCACCGTGCATGTAGAGAACCCCTTCCCTCCCCATCCTCGCATTGAAATCCCCTCCCCCGAGTACAAACATTTCCTCCTCTCTCTCGCCTATAACTTCTTCCACCCTACCTTAATCCTTCCCATGCCATCCTGATTGTACACTGGCACAAAAATGCGCGTCACCACTCATTTTTTTACACCTCTCATCCTACAGCCCATTTCAATCCTCTCACTAGCTCTACCTTTCTTCTTTAACCTGACAACCTCTTGGAGCCTCTACCTGACCCCCTTGGTAGCGTTGGTTCTATCCTGACCCACCGCCAACTTATCTTGCTAGTTCTTTAACTCCACCACCGCCATTTTATTCCCCTTTTTCCCCTCTAGCCTCACTTTAGCCACCTTGCCCCAAAACTTCCCTATGCCTTGTACCAGCGCTTCTACTCCCTTCCGTTCTTCTTCGCTTCTCAACTTTGCCCACTTATCACGATATTATTTCTTCTACCCTTATCCTCTCTTCTCTCGATTCTGAGCTCCATTGCCTGATCCTTGCGTCCTCCCTTATTTCCTTCACTTCCTCCCATTTTTGTAGGTGACCTGCGGTTTCTATCGCTTCGCTTGCATTGGGTGTCTTGCCTCAACGTTTCCCCGCTCCCTCAATTAAGCCTTTTCCCCTTTCTTTGCGCAACGCTGGACACCGAGCCCAAGTATCAATCATATACACTCGATGTCATCAACCTACAGTGGCCTAGTGGTAACGCTGTATACTCCATGTCCCGGAGTGAGAGGGTTCATCTACTGAAGATGGTTTTTTTTTTTTTTTCTTTCGTTATATTCAATGCTAAATCCGATAAGTTGAAAATTGTAATTTTGATGAGAACTGCATCATACTAAAAGTCAAAGTCAAAGTCAAGTGTAAAAAACTCTTTCAATATTATACAATATACATAATATGTGGTGCACACTTTTCTTTGTACAATAATTATAAAGTTGTTGTTTGTTTTTATAAATTGTGCGCATTGAATATAACGAGATTAAAAAAAAATTTAAAAAATACATCGTCAGTAGTTGAACCCCCTCACTCCGGGACGTGAAGTTTACAGCGTTACCACTAGGCCACTGTGGGTTGGTGACATCAAAAGTATATGAGTGATACTTGGGCATTAGCAACGGGAACTGCGATTTTCAAATTTTTATATCTTCAAACTCGGGCTTCGCTTACAAAAAAGCCGCGATACGTATCTAATGAAATTCCATTATCTATTTAGTGGTTCTAATGCGATCTTGATTTGAGTTCTATACTTCGGGCCTTCCCCTTGTAAGTGGCGAGTAGATTGCTTCGTCTCCGTCTGCCCCACTCGCAGCACCCTCGTTGTTACCCTCAACCTAGATCTCTGCCTACTCTTCTACCGATAACTAAGATTACTCACTGCGTGACTGCCTACTGCCTCCGACATATGTCTCTGTACTCCGTTCCCGTTTTACTGCAATATCCCTCTTTTTTTTACATTAACCTCATTCCCTTCATTAATCCACCCTACCAAACCCTTGTATACATCACTCTTGCTTCCTTACACTTCTATGGACTTCCCTGCTCCCTCACTTTTCCCATTTCACCTAACGTCATCCTCCCTACTCATTACAAACTTCTTCTTCTGCCCTTAACTCACCTTTTGCACCCTTACTCACCATTGAGCTTCCAACCTCACCCTCCATGCACACCTTCAGCACAAATTCCGTAAAATTTTATCACCACCACTAGCACACTCCATTACCGTCACCTGGGAAGAAAGTTACGATGATATGTTTAAACCATAAAATAAACTTTTCACATAAAATGAGAAGCAACAACATTACTAATGAGTTTAAGGTATCTGTGTATGTTTGATCATATGTGAGTTATGTGACGTGCGCCGAAGAACGGAGGCTTACTCCGCTTACTCTGAAAAGTGGAATTTTTCAGGGCGAGCGGTCAAAGTCATATTAACACTCGAAATTCATTTTCGATTGTTTCAATAGAAAGAGCAACACAAAAAGTATCGGAAGGTGTAAAAACCTCGATTTCAATTTTTATAGAGCAAGCCCCCTTCTTTTGGCGCACGTCACGTATGTTTCTGGTTGCTGCCACCAACTGACGGAATTCGCAATGCAGTATAGCACGTGACTGAACCGCCGTATCGAATAAAGCTACGTAAATTTATTTTTCTGAGATGGAGGGCCCTTCTTTGATCCGCAGGTCAATTCTGGCTACTCAAAAATGTCCATATCCAATCCTAATTATTGTTTGCTTAAATTTCAAAATACAGTTTTACCAACGATCTCTGCTGTTGGGATCTTTTTTGATGTTACAAACGTATGTTACAAGCTACGAATATTTTTTAACACAATACTAATTAGTTACTGCGTAGATGCAAAAATTGAATTTTTCTTTGCCGCACAAGGTTTGCACATTATAGGAGTTTCTAACTATAGTTTATCTTCTTCGCTTTATTTAATAGGTCAGTTCTATACCGATTTGCACATATCTTTACAGACAACTTTACCTATGCCTATAACACTAAATTTTCTTTTAGCTTCTGGCTTTATTTGATTGTTTGCATCATTCTCAGCTCTATAACATACCTTATAATCATTTTCACCTTATAGTTCGACAAGCGATTGTAAAATTCAACAGCTACTGTATTACATGTTCCTTAGAGGACTACCCAGCCCTAGGGACTAAATAAGTGATAAAAAACAATACAATACAATGATATCAGTTCCAATGATATCAAAGTCGTTGATTTCAAAGTTATTTTGATTTTCAATGCCAAAAATTGGTCATTTTGGCACTTCTTGGTTCAGATATTTAAAAAAGCTATTGTGATGAAATATTTTAAAGAACATTACGTCAAAAATCTTTGGCATCGCCCAGGGATGTCTGGATACGAGACAAGGTCCTGTGTTATCGACTCCTGACCGAGAAAAAGAATGTATGTACTTGAACATTTCTGAAGGTTTTATGATATTATACTTACTGACATAAGTCAGTGAGTAAATAATCTAGAGAACCAGTCACCTTCCACGAAATTCTTCAGAAGTATAGTCTTGTTTTCCTTGCCGTTATCTCTACTCGGATCTCTCAATCATGGAGGTTCTTATTTTATTTGTTGTCTGCGTGGCTTTGCTTGATGTTCCAAGTAAGTGTACTTGACATTATTTTTTTAATATTTGTATTGGGAAAAAATGCTCATAAGATACAGAAAATAAACCGCAGCTTTAGAATAATGTAAAATCTATAATTAGAAGTATGATCAAAATGAATTTATAATGACATTTATTCAACAAAATTTGTTTCAAATGTCCCAAGATCGCACTAGATTTTCCCACATGCTTCACATTTCGTGCGAAAATGAGAAAATGCTGGTCATTTATTTTACTCTGTGTTCACAAAAAATTGTGATGTCTTGAATTTAACTTCTAAATATACAATATAAGATCCAAATTGTGCAACATATGTCAATGAAGAATGACGATTATCTCAATGATAGAGTGCCGAAAAATTTTTGAAATTAAAAAAGAGAACAGGATTCTTTATTGTGAACTCGGTATTCAGGTGAATCTTCATAGAGATTATCCAGAGATGATAACTTGATATTTGATATACGTTATTTACATTTTCTACTAATTTTAATAAATATATATTTTTTCAAATCTCTGTAAAAATACCTTCGAGACAAAAATGTTGCATAAATTCGTTGCGACAGTATATGAACAAGTACAGGGACAAAATTAGCAATTCGAGGAATTCGATTTCCAATCTAAGAGAAAGTTACATGAATGAACTCGCTGTTGATAAGGATAAATGGAGATGTTCTCCAGAAATATGAACTATTAGTTCAATTCACAATTAAATTGTTTTAAAAAATGTATCCCAGCAACTGATTCAAAATATCATGCGTTCTCTGCTCGCAATGATTCTTCTTTTTCACTCTTTCTCCAAATAATCATGTAAAGCAGGCACCGCAGTATCCTACAGATTTTTTGAAATCATTTGAAATGCCTTAAAATTTTTGAATTTGTTGGAATTACTTTGAATCCTGTGAATTCCTTTTTAGTCTTTCAAAATTCTTCACGATCTCTGGACATTATCTAAAAATCATGAGGCTGTAGCACATTCACCTTCGTTACTTTGTTTCCTCACTGTATGTTTATCCTTTTTTCCATGTAAGATTGACATAGTTTCTTTTTTAAATGAAAAAAATTATCGACAAACAAACATGCTAAGATTACATTTTTGCTAAAACTGTTAGCACCAATAGATTATACAGAAAAAGTAAGGTTAAAAACATGTATAATATGTCCATAATTAATATTGAGCTAGTCATGAAACATTCAGCAAATGCGCAATATCTGGGACAACTAGCAGTGTCCCTACTCGCACATTCAAAATTCAAATATTTTATCCATAAATGATCAACAATTACGGACGGCTGATCGCACTCACGTTGTTTAATGTATATATCTACTTCTTTATGTATACATATGCATATAAAAATGTTTTTCATTCCTAGTGCTGCTCTAGAAGTTCCTTTCACTTCAGGAATCTGGTCAATTTCAGTTTAAATCATATAACTCGGATTTTAAAGTCATAAGTTTATAAACGGAAGAAAAATTCTGAGACAGATATTTTTTAGTTTTTAGATGCATATTCTATGGCCAAAAGATGCATATTGTATTTGTAGTGAATTCTTGATCATATATTACAAATATTCATGAACGTAAGAAATGGCTGATCAATTATTCTCTACTGCCACAATTGAAGGAAAAAGAGAGAATAAATGTAAAGTCAGAAATGCGAATTATAAAAAAAAACTTGTAATCACAGATAACGATTTCATTACTGTTTATTGTTACGCGTCAACTTACATGAAATAAGAAAACGACAATAAACTTGCTTATGCATCAATAGTACATTCTAATTTTCATCACTGTTTTCATCTATCACAGCAACTTAGTTCCCAAAATCAAACAATCGGGTTGACTGTTCCGCTGGTTTGAGAATTTCAGTCAAAAATCTTGCATGAGCTAGATAATAAATAACCGCAGCTACATGGGAATAACAGCCAAAGTACCCATTGCCATTAAAGCAGTTACAACAGTATCGTTTGATACCTTCAATTCCATTGATATTTGGGTCATAATGAACATAAACTTTGTATGTTTTACTTTTGGTATGTCTTGACTTCACTTCGAATCTAATTATGCAATAACTAAACGTTAAAAATATGAGCGTCTATCTATGAATGCGTCGACCAGATTCCTAATGTAAAATGAACTTCTAGAACTGTAAAGAGTTGGAGGCCAAAAAATCCCAAAAAATTAAAAAAACGAGTTTTTCGACTTTATCGCGATGACCCCAGGGAAAATCGACATTTTTCATTATTCCATCGTATTCGTCATGAAAAACCATACATTTAAAAAAAATTGTGTCAACCATTTTTCTGAGCAAAGTTATCGCACTCTGAACATTTGTTTTTGGTTAGATAATTTTTTAAAGTTAGAAAAACCTAATGTCATGACTCTAGAAAATTCACACGTATCTCTCTTCAGGAGTGGTATATGTCTGATTTTTTTCGTTGCAATGTCTTCATTAGATCGTGAGAAAAAAAATATATTGTAAAATTATGATTTTTAGCTCATATACATGTACATAGGTGCGGAAAAGGTGAATGCTCATATGGCCAAACTACCTCCTAAATAGTCTGAAAAAGATAGCCCAAGTTCATTTTGGGATTCCCGGAGGAGGGGAATTTCACTATTGTTAACGGGGAGTACCCTTTCAACTGTTTCGTTCAAAATCTACTCTCCAGATTGAGAATTATTTTTCCAACTGAAAATTCCATTACTCCATTATCTATGCCAGCGTCATGAAGGCTTGAGACAGGCGGGCAAGCTCGAATGGTGAAGATTCTGTAGTGCACAGTGTACAATTTTGCTCGTTCTGCGCGAGCTACACTATAGCACTAGTCCATGCAGACTAGAGGCAAGAGGGCAATCTCGTAGTGGAGGGGGTAAAAATTCATGAGCAATATGTGTCCCCCGCAGTGGACGGCTCTCTCGATCGGAACTATGCGCACTAACTTATGCGCAACCATATAGTTGTGTGCGTTTCGTACGTGAGTGCACTACACACTCGAATATCGATTCATGACACGTGAATATATGCGCACAAGCCGAATTCCGAGGTATGGCGCATTGTTCCGAAAAATACAGACCCTCCTACTGCGGGTCTGCTCTCTCACTCACCCCCTCCACTATGAGATCGCCCTCTTGTCTCTAGTCTTCATGCACTAGTTCTTGGAACAGACAACGCATCCAATAGTGATTTGGCTTATGTGTGTACAGGCGGCCTAACTACATTGTGTGCGTTAATGCGCAGTAAAGTTTGCACACTCCATTTGCACACGACGGCTTCCGCCTCAGCCTAATGCGAGGCTGAACATCAAGAGTTTGCTCTCCTATCTCAAACCTTCGTGGCTGAAGTCGATCCAACTGTCACACAGTGCAGCAAATTAGAAAATCGGGATTCAAAATGATCCAGTGGCTTGTACAACTTGTACAACAGTAGAGTGTGGATGATACAGAGGCCATAGCTGAGAGAGAGAGAGTCCATACAAGTACCTGGGTATTCTTGAGCCAAAGAGTATTCAGCATACGATAGTTGGGAAAAGCCTGATGACTGCTCTTACCGCAAGACTCCGAATGGTTTTGAAGAGTTCTCTTAAATCGGCCAACAAAGATGGATCTATTGCACCTATACCATTCCTTTTCTTACGCACTTTCTTGGGCCCATTAAATAGTCAAATACCGACTTCGATAGGATAAACAGAACCATTTGCGTTGAAATGACTAAGCATCGAATACACCACTGTCCTTCGGCCGTTGGAAAGGTAGTTCTACTATGACGTATAGGGAGTGAATACGTTATAGGAACGCAGTAGAGACAATAAGCTATCCACGGCGAGCACTTCAAAATGTTAGATCAATATGATGTAGACATAAGGCATCTATTTTTGGCTGAAAACAGTTGCTGATTGTATGGAGATATCAACGGAGCCTCAGCAGGCTGTGTTTGTCAGGAATGCTTTGGCTGGCGTTAAGGACTTGCAGCCAACCACCTCAACAGGAATACTGCGTTACGGAAAAATTGTTGAATAACGAACTTAAAAGTACACTGTACACTCAATATTATGTCTACTAAAACATCAAAAGCAGAAATTTTCAACTTCGTCGTAAATTCTTAATATCTTTTACTCCTTAGGAACTCGAATTCGTCCATGAATGATAATGAAACATCAGGTCGGAAACCCCAAAAAAGTTAGAAAACACTTCGCAGATGCATTTAAAATCCTTAAATTATTATAACCTTACTGGAAGTGTTCTAGCGTCGACGTTACGGGCTTGAGTTTTCTTCTCATGTATATGATGTTACGTTGGTGGTAGCATTGCTACTGATGAGGTTCCACAAACCAGACTGATAGAGAATGATAATGGAAGGCACTAACAAGAACACTGAAACCCAATATAATGGCACATGGCTGCAACTCAGCCCGTGGGTGTTGAAGTAGAAGACCAAGTTGTCCAATATATAAGATGGGGCGTGCTTCTCTCAACAGTTCATTGGATCGCCTATAACATATTAGGCTGTACCGATCTCAAGTCTGGAATTAAATTGAGTTTCCTTATTCAATATGCATGATACAGAGGAGGAACTTCAAATCGATGTTTCATAATATCAGCTATCATGATTTTGTTAGTTACGGTAAGGAAGGATTATTCGTTATTTAAGAACGTGTGCAGGAGGTATATCGACAGCGATGGAAGGTGCTGAGAACTGAAAACAAGTTAAGAAATGAGAACGGGCTAAGAAGAGATAAATGTAAAAAAATGTATCAGATGGAGAAATACTAGCTTCATAAAGTGTGACAGGATGCAACTAGAAAAAATATGATAGGAGAAAAATTCAAACGATCGTGGAGTTCAATTGATCTTTCAAATGATGCAACAGAAAATTATGATTCATAAATTATCCATCAAGGAACATCGAAGCAAACAGCACGCTATGAACCTCAAGACTGATCTGATACCTTCTCCCATGCATTCCTTCTCTAACTTTTTCATGGCCATTCCATTCTCAAATCTTTCCATATCAATTTCTAGATTCCCAGCAGCAAAACGAAGCTAAGGTCGAACGATTTACCCTTGCCTTGTTAGGGGTTCGGCTTAATTTTATAATCATAAAATAGAAAAGACATACTACTCTCAATTCCGAATACTCTTAGAACCTCACTTCAATTTTCAGAGACATATACCAGAATTTTTTTTCTCGATACCATCCAAGTTAAGCACCACATTATTCAGTATCACCGACCGAAATACAATAATATATAATTAGTATTATTTTAATATGTTCAAATAAACCGCTACAGGAGGAGTGGCTAAGCGGGGAGTGTGAGGCTTTGGGACAAATAGAAAGTGTTATATCTTATAAGTCCTGCACGGGAAGGGAAATGGTACGTCTGCGCGCTCCGCACTGAGTCGGTCCAGTGTCGGATCAACGGGGGGGCTAGCAGGGGCTATAGCCCCAGGCCCCAACATTGGGAGGGCCCCGCGAACTTTTCGAATAAAAAAAAAATACCATTGCGTATTTTTGTACACATAATTCAATTTTGCACATGCATGTTGCATTAATCAAAACTGATGTACGAAAGTAATATGGAAAGATTGAACATTTTGCTGCCCTTAAGTTGGCCCCATATTCATTTTAGTCCCGGGCCCCGTAAAGCTTTAATCCACCTCCGAGTCGGTCATCTGCTCTGATGCGTGCACGCCTGAATGCTTATTCTGGGCAGCAAGACGGCACTATTGTTATCTCAATACGCGCCAAACTCTTCCGGCGGATAATCCGCCGAGCTCTGGGACCGATTTCAAACCGTCGTCTCCCTCGGAGTCCGAGTGTCCGGACTTGGGCGGATTATCCACCGATCCCTCGAGCGCGTGAACGAACGAGTTGACTTGCAGCGTCACACGCCGAGGAAACAGGCATCCAGGCGTCCACGCATCAGAGCAGAGGACCGTCTCAGTGCGGAGCGCGCAGGCGTACCATTTCCCTTTAGGGAAATAATACCATATAGGGTAATAAAATGACTCCACTCTTCTTGTCAAGATATAGAGTAGTAGGTGGGGAGAGTCATATAGGAATGGAGAATGGAAGTGTCATGGGAAGAAATCAATAGGAGGGAAATGGATGAGGATATTTGAGGGGCAGGTAGAACATACAAGAAAGGAGAGAGCAGAAAAGACCAAGCGAAGGTGATATGGGTGGGGCGTTAACGAAAAATTTTATTCTGTAACGAGATATGCTGCCATAAATCCTCCTGGCCCCTTCTCATCTACTTAGTAATATTTATTTTCCCAAAATACAAAAATTTCATGAATTATTTGTTTACAGTATACGGTGCACAGACCGAACGTTCTGATCCAAATAATGATGGGCATATGAACAGACGTATAAATCCCAATGCTTTTCAAATTCCTGCAGGAAGCGAAATGATAATACAGAAACTGTCAGCTGATGGTCACCCTGTACTTAACAATACTCTCCGTGGACCTCACATACTTCCTTTAATAGGCCCATCAGAACGATATCCACATGCGCACGCTACTGCAGCCCTCGAAAACTGGGGTCAGCACTATGCAGCTCTTGAACCTGGTCTCAATTATCGCGACCATCATAATGACAATGGTGCTCAAGAATACCGCTGCTCCATAACAAGGCCAGATATGCTGCATTTAGAAGCATTACTTCAGCCTGCCAATGATGTCGATTTCATGAATGAACTCCGTTTAGTCTCCCGCGTTTATTTCATGGCACAGCCTGGCATTAGTGCTGCGGGAGCGTTGCATGAAGTTCCAGAAGGGTAGCTTACAACCAAGAAGTTTATAACCAAGATCAGTAACTTCCATTCTCATTCGAACATTCCTGTTATAAAACGTTCGATAAATTCACTATTCTGATGCTTTTATTGTTTTAATAGAAACATTATTGAGGACCGTTTCCTTACCCCCTCAAAACCCAAATAGCTTATCGCTTCGAGTAGAGAAACTATAGATGAAAGGACACTAATTCATGCACAATTGGAAAACATCACATATGACTCTTAAATGGAAGCATTTCAACTATGAATAGTACAGTTAGTTGTTCAACATATAAGTGTTACCTGATTTCATAAAGAGTTTCAGAATATACTGATCTGAAATAACCTAAGGTACAACAATCCTGAACTGGATTAAAGGACACTAGGTGCCTCTCAATCTCAAGTCAAGGAATCTTTTATATTCTTGCATTAGGTTTTGATTTATATGCATAGACCTTACCTCTCAGGAGATATACACAGGCGGTTTTGGATACAAACTCCTACCTCACTCACTTCGAAACTATCCTAAGTTGCTGTATTTTGTATATATCTTTTACCCATAGAATGTACTTCAAGACGTCGAATGATGTTTTTCATGACGCCCTGAATGATATCACGCAGTCGTAAGAAAGGAAATTTGCGTGAACAACTCATGGGTAATTTTTTGTCCCAATTAAGCATATCAAGATCATATTTTGATGTATTGTTGTGTTTTTCACTTTTATAATTTAATTTAGTTCTTATAGTTGCAGAATAGTGTGGAAATTATGTATAATGTATGTACACATAATATTTATTAATAAAAGATAGTAACAAGATAATTTCGTTTCCATTCAATTTCCAATGCACAGTGAGAACAATCACGTCAAGTGGGCATCCCAATTTCCAGCCCAAGCAAATGTTATTGATTGAATATCAATCGAATCTTCACACTATCCGTATCGTATAAATGTTGGTCAATGAACAATTTTTCCATATTTTCAATAACATTTTCAGAAAAAATTGACATAATTATCATCTTATTAAAGCTCAAATAACCTAGATCTTTGATGATACATGTAAAAACTATTCAAGAACGACTATTTGAAAAAATTTCACTGGCCGCCATTAATTTGCTCTGAAAATGTATAATTGTTGCGGAACGCGCGGCTCGGCCCCACGAGCCCGGCTCACAGTGGAAACGGAATGTTCAAAACCTCCTACAGGTCGCAAATCTTAACCAAATCAAACAGAATTCATCCAGAAATGTTCGTGATTGAATCGCAAAGAGGCTGATGAAGCCGAATTTTAAAAAATAATTTGTTCAAACTTTTCTAAACAAAATATTGCGGTATTGTAAGATTTCGAGTCATAAACTAGATGAGCCTTAAAGAAATTAAGGACCTTGAGGCATAGATGATTTTGAATTTGCCGTTAGTTTTGCGGAACAAATTTCTTCAAACAATTTGTTTGAATAAGTTATTGCTCATTTCAATTTTTTGCAAAATAAATTCCAAAATCTAATTTTACCGGGAAAAATATGTCCGAAGCATTATATTTTATATTTAAAATACAATTTGTTACAACCAAATGTCTGAATAATTGATTTTTCATAACACGTGCAACGAAAATTCGACTTTCGCCACCTCTTGAGCGATGCGAATATGGCGGATTACTGCCGAGATTTCTATTCGCCCCTAGTGGCGAATAGAAATCAGCTGG